>JAOWBN010190360.1:0-15839 GCA_028565015.1 Pinguicula moranensis | reverse complement strand
CTTTTGTATTACAACTTCTTTATAGAGTTAAATTGCATCTAGAGATTTCTATATGTCTCTGCTTTTAATGTTTGCAGTGTTTTGTCTGCTGCCTGTTTTACAAGATTTCACGAGCAGCTTCTAGTGCTTCTGGTGACTTCCTTTGTTGGGCCTGGTCTTGGACTGGATTTTGTTGGGCCTGGTCTTGATGAACTGATATTCCTTGGTCTTCAACAAGGATGTCTGATGCCTCACACAAAATGCACTTGAGTGATATGTTGTGCTCAGTGCCTGTACTCCACAAAAATGAGCGGCATCTCACTATTTATACATGATTTTTCCATAAGGGCATGACCAAGTTGTGGGACACGTGACAAATGCCCAAGGTGCCACCTGTGCATGTTTTTTCAGTTAAAGAATCGAGAAAGATGGAATTGCCCCCAACATCTCGCCAATCATCTTGTGAATCTTGCATCTGTGCGCTCTGATCGAGTCCTATATATCATCCATCGTGCACTGGACGAGTCTCATGCTGATCATGTTGGGCGTGTGCGCCATGCAAATGCCCCAGCACCTAATGCTAACCATCTCCATTCCACCCAGTGCCCGTTGTCCAACGTCAGTGTGCATGGCTAGTGCCTTGCTGAACACCCACCTAGACCTTAAAGAATAATGTTCTTATTAGACTTGGTTACTCATGAGTCATGTATTGAACAATAGAATGCTGAATTTTTCATTTAATGAAATTTATATTTGCCTTATTCGTTTATGTTTTGTATTGGATATAAAATCAAGCATCAATGAAATTTCGTGGTTGTAATAGATGTGCTTTGATGGTCCATCAAGATTTATTCTAAACTAAGTCAGTGGTCATACAGATTTATTCTAGAAAGATATGAGTTGAGATCTCAAAACTTTCTATGACCATTGAAGTTGTCCAAAAATTCTAGCAACGAAAATGACTGATCTCAATACTTTCTATGACCATTTGGGTGGGTTAATAGGCATTAGACCTAGACCTATTTGTAAACCTTGAGTGAAGGATAGCGTATACACAATGATTATATCAATGGACGCTCCTAGAGTAATCTTCAAGTAAGAAAGTCTATTAATAAATGAGAGTTTAGCCTCATGTCTATAGTTGTCTCATATGAAGAGTTGTATGCATGATGATTAATATGGTAGGAGCTCACTCTATGGGTCTATCGGTCCCGGACTAGCCTACAAAGGACAGTACTTTAATTGTAATTGCTCAAAAAACATAGATACACGATGATGAAAAGTTTATAAAACGGGGAAAAAAGAAGACAAGCATTTTGAGGAAACAAATGAAAGGCCAAGACGTGACCGTCGTGGGCGAAGGGTTTGGACAAGGCGCTGGCATGAGAGCAGCACACCCACGAAAATGGGCATGCAGCTGAGGCACGACATTCATCGCACTTGCCATGCGCTCCTCGGGCGCTGGCAGCGCGTGCACCTCATGTGTGTGCACGACATGTTGCTAATAGTTGCAATAAGCCCTGAAAACACATGCATGACATGGTGCTTATAGTTGCAAAAGTGTTGAATATACTACTAACTCGAGGTAAAGAGTTAGGATTATTCAATGGCTTTCAGATGGAAAATCAGATAATAACACATCTCCAATATACAGACGACACACTCATATTTGGTGATGGGTACAGAATATAAGAGCATTGAAACACACCCTCAAGTGTATTGAATTAGTGAATGGCTTGAAAGTTAATTTTTACAAAAGTACTCTCATTGGAATAAATGTACCAGAGGCAAAAATGACAGTGTTTGCCAATGAACTAAATTGTCAAATAAAAACACTTACTTTTATCTACTTAGGTCTCCCTATTGGACAGAGTCCGACAAGATGTAACATATGACATCCAATAATGGAAAAGATAAAAAGAACAATTACAAGTTGAGAACATGACTATTTATCGTTTGGAGGAATAATAGATTTAATCAAGTCAATACTTACACATCTAACAGTATACTCTATGTCAACTTCAAGGCGCCAAAGAAAATAATATTGAACATAAATAAGATTACGAGGAATTTTCTGTGGGGAGGGAGACAAGATGGACAAAATAACATTGCTTGGGTAGCATGGAATCAAGTGTCAAGCTATAAAAATGGTGGACTTGGGATGAAAGATGTGGAAAACTTCAATATTTCACTCATTATCAAATGGGAATGGAGATTAACCAAAAAAGATAATAGTCTTGGACATAATATCTTAGAGAGAGAAAATATGGATCACAGAATCATTCTTAAGGAAGAAGTTACTCAACCGCAATATTACCTCTCAATATGGTGGAAACAACTTGTGTTCCTAGCAAAAGAGGTTGACTGGTTTCAAGAAAACATCACAAAAAGCAAAGAAAATGGAGAAAAAACATATTTTGAGGAAGATAAATGGGTCGAAACTATAAATATTATGTAATAAATTTTAGGGTTTATATCTAATAACTGAAGACAGATTTACAACAATCAACGAAATGTGTCACCATAACGAAGATGAAATTCTATTATAAAATTTCAGTTGGAGAAAGGGTTTGTTTCGAAGAGAAGAATCATCTAATTCAGATGATGGGTATTGTAAACAATCTACTACTAAATAACAATTAGTTGGATTGTTGGAAGTGGAGTAAAGATGCGCAACACAACTACCTAAATCTGACTATAAAGAGATCATGGAATTTGCCGGAGAACATCACATTATCACCAAAAACTTTTGATGCGCAATAGCTCCTCTCAAGGCTGCTACGTTATGCTGGATGATGATGCAGAATAAAATCCATATAATATATTGTTAGGATTCGTTGTGCCGGATCTTATATAGTATATAGTTAGTAAATTTGATAGTATATAATTAATAATATAATATAATATATTTGCAGAATTTAAAGAAAGGAGTAAATGGACAAGATATAATGCCCGTGGTTTGGGAGATGTATAATCTCCTTAATCCACGTTGAGCTCCGGAATCGATAGCCCTTTGTAGCCTTTATTCAATTTGTGAATGTCCTCGGCTAATATTACAAAGAACACTAAAAATAAATAGATTTGGGCAAAACAGTAGCCTCCAAATAATAATCTAAGAGCTAAACTATCAAAATAAAGGGATATAGTAACAGATCTACAATTATAAATTTGATATTCGAGACTATGTCCAAATTTTATTGTGTATGAAAAAAATGCAAATTTGAAGAAGAGTTTCAATTTTCTACTGGAAACAGAGAGATATGTAACTTTAAAGTCAAGATTTTGAAGAAAAAGAACGAATTGTAATCACAATCCAAAGAGTTGGATTGAAGAAGTTTCAGTCTGATTTGGTCGAGAAATCAACTAAAATCAGTATGAAACTCAATGAAGTCAAGTAGAAAAATGAGTTTGTAGTAGAGAGAATTTGAGAATCAGAAGAAAACTAGAGTAAAAATTGAGTTTTTCGAATGTTTTCTTCGTGTTTTCTGGGTATTTATATTTACTCATTTTTAATCTGTCCGTTTAAATTAGTTAATCCGACGGCTGAATTTAATCTGTATTTTTAGACATTTTGACTCAATATTGTCCGTCAGATGAAATCAGCAATGGATGGCTGGATTTCACTTATTCGTTCGACAAGCGGGATTGAAGGTTCACCGTTGGATCATAGAGGCGATTGAGTGGCCCAGATCTATCGCTGTGTTTGAGACACAAAATGGTCGTTGGATTGGGGCAAAGAGTGAGTGGCCGAGATTTGTTGATCTGCACGAGGTCATGTGTTCCGATACTGATTGTTGGATCTGTCAGTATATCGATGGCCAAGATTGTTCGCACTGCTCGAGGAGTATTAATTCAACTCGACCGTCGGGTTCCTTAGTTTCCAACGGCTGAGATCTTTTGCAACTTCCAAGATACTGACTTTACTCTTGGCCGTTGGATTTGTGCGTCTTCAACGATTCAGATTTGGTGTACGTTAAAAACTTCGATATGTGTCTATCAAAAAGTAGCCGTTGGATGAATAATTGAATCGATGGCCTCCATTATTTGGACTAAAATTTCGATTTCTCAGGCCAAGGCCCATCTTTAAGTTCCAGCGAAAAATTACAATCGGGCTTATAAGGCCAATTTGTTCTGGCCTAAAGGAGTTTTGCTAATTAATTTTTGCTAATTATACAATCAGTCCAAAACAAAAAATTATACAAAAAAATTCATATTGTTTGTCTAATTAATTTTTAATGTTTATGAGTTTGTAAGTTTAATTTTCAACAGTATGATATAGATCCATAGTGTTTTGATTTTTTTTAACCCCTAAAAGTACATTTCCACCATCCCAGTAATTTTCTGTGCTTTGTTTTAACATTTCATATTATATTGCAACTTAGGCTTGGACAATCATTTTCATGAAGCGTGTTAAATCTCTTTATTAACACGCTTCCTAGATCACTTGTTAACCGGTAGTGATATAGCGCACGAAGGAAAAATTTGCACGAAACGCACGAACCACACAAAGCTGCCACGTGTCTCATATATTATTTCTCTCTCCATAAATTGCTTTCCCCTACGTCATGCTCCAGCGGGTCGTGGTTCATCAACCGGATTGCAGCACTTGGATCGAGACTGCGGGACTTCCTTATCTTCGGACACCATAGTTGGAGCAGCCGGTACTGGTACCTGGACCGGGACATTCGCAACGCTCTCCACTCCAATCTCCACTAACTCGCGAACCTAGATTTCTCTACTGTATTTGCAATCTTGATACCCGAAAAAGAAGTTCTCATCCCAATTAGCAGTGTGTTTCAAGTTTCATGGATTCGCACCCCAGCCTTTTTTTAAAGGAGAACGTGAAGAAAGCTCGTCTCCGGCGCTACAGCCGCCACAAGCGGAGTACTTGTTATCAAATCCGCAAGAAGAAGAGTGATCCCACTTACAAGAAGACGCAGAGCTAAGACTCAAGATGTGGGTTCATCTGAGAGAATTTCGAGAAATTTCTTCACGTTTGCCCAGGAACGAAGCTTCTCCCATTGTTGAAATTGCTTGTTGATTTTGTCCGAGGATTTAAATTCTTCTTATTTTGGCGTTATAACTTCACTAACGTTTCGATTTGTGGGGTGTTTGTGGGTTGAATAGAGATTGTAGGCGCCGCCGTCGGCGGCGAGAGGATGTATTCTCAGCACCGACGAGACTTGTTGAGAATGAAGGAATATCTTCACAACAATCTGAGTCAGAACACGACGAGGAAGAAGAAGAAGAGACGGTGGGGAAAGAGAAAATTGTGAGAAAATTGGGGTGCTGACGTGGCAATGCGCTATATGATATATGAGACATGTGGCATCTTTGTGTGGTTCGTGCGCTATATCATTTTCGCAAATTTTTAGGTTGGAATCCTCCTTCTCAAATTGCAATAAACCCCTGGTGAAGTTAATAGAAAATCCTAGAGCGTGAAGCTCTCAAAGGGAATTAACCAAGAGAGACAATCTAAATCTAAAAAGTGAAGTTGCCCCCAAAGGAGGACATAGAATTTTAGGTCAAGAGAGAAACCTTTAAATAGAAGTAGAGTAAGTGGCAGTAAAAAATAATTTTATGGTATAAAAATCCCTAAATTCAAACTTGTTTTTCACCAAAAATTTATAGCAGACAGACACCTTGAATTAGCAAGCGGGTCCATAGAACCTGCAGTCAGCTGCTCTACACATTGTCCAACTTTGACAAACTCTTGGTACTTCAAAAAGTGAACTAGAGGGCGTGCGATATATCGGTGGGAAGCGCTTATAATCTAGTTTTTATATAATTTGAATGACAGTATTTGGAGCAATTCGGAGAAATGTATGAGCAATCTCATAGGAGGTGTCGGGTTGCTTCACATCTCAATTTCGGGACTGTAGGTAGCACGCGGGTGCATGCTGAGGATAGATAGGCACCTGGAATCCTTAAATACTTCTTTTGATGGTTCTAGTTGGATGTGTGGTCTGGCTTGGGGGTGCCTAACTGTATTACTGTTCCTTGTTTGCTCTTCCTTGTCTTCTATACACTTGGATTTCTGAAGTCTTTTTTTTGGTAGGTAAATTATTTTAATAAAAAATCCAAATGATTGCAATACATTGGAATATCAGATCATATTCCCCTATTTTACAGCTAATAGGGGAAGGGAGATAACCTATGCTATTAGAGCATAGTAAGTCTGAAAATCTGAATTGCAACTTCTAGAGATGCTTGATTGAAGATCAGAGCTTGAATTCTGACTAACAAGAACAGCTGAATAAGTACCTTGCTTTCTTGACAATGAGAGGATCCTTCCTTTACACTTCTTTTCCCGCTTGATTGAGAGTAAATCTGGGAAGGGATTCCCTATTGAGCATAACATCCGCTGAAATTTTGCCCCCGTCCAGGCTGTCTATAGGAGTAGGAGAGACGACTGGCGCATCCCTGTCACTCACTGATTGGTTGTCGACGCTAGCAGAAAGTCGCTGATCTCTTCCACCAGCATCTAACAACGAATAGTCGTCTTTCCCCATCGTGTCTCGTCCTATTCCCCGAGAATCGACCTCTGCCTTCTTTTCTGGCCGCTTTTTAGATGGTGGTTGCCCCACCTCTTCCTCCACTAGGAGATTGACCATGTGTTCTCCAATATCCACCGCCACCGGAGCGGAGATCCGATTGATTTCCTCGACAACCACCTAAGCCTTTCCGAAGAGAAGATTTGTCATGTTAATCGTGTCCAGTGCCACCTTGACCATCCGTCCAAATTGCCTAGCTACAGCTGGAAACAGACCTTCCTCCCAACAGTGAAGTGGAACACCGTAGATGCGGATCCACACTGCTCGGCCATACCCCTTATTCGTCAGGCCGTCTCTCAGCTTGGTGAAGCCTGTTTTAATCCAAGCTGCTTCATCTTAATGGAGCTGTGACTTCAGCGAATCTTGTATGACCGAGTTTGGACCTTTGCATTGAGAGATATATGCAATCTTGTGAAACTTTGCAAATGTAGGAAATAGACAAGCCGGTTCCTAGTTTGGATTGGTGGGCACCGTAGTCTTGTTGGAGAGTGGTTGGTGGTTGGTGGAGGGTCAACTCTGTGCAGTGGGCGCCTGACTGTTTGTAGCTCCACTTGCCTTCATTGACCATATCTTACTCATTTCATCCCTTTTCACACAAAATGTATCCGGGGAACCTTAAAACACAAATAGAAGAAAAATAAGTAAAACAAACACTAACAACACACAAATTACTCAAGAAACAAGCCAAAGTTAAGCTATACAGGTCTTGATTAGTTAGTGAAAACTGACTCATCAAAGCATGATTTGTTTATTTAAAAGTTAATGCATGCAACACCAAAATACTATATAGATTAGATCTATTTCTTATATTGGCTTATTCCGCACTTAGGATTAGATTATTGGCCCTAAATAAACTTATTTATATTTTAATATGATTATCATCTAGCTCACCTCAAATACCAACAGGGGTAAGTATCCTACTTCGCAAAAGCTTGTAAGGTACCTATTGGCTATTTCAGTCTCTATGGTTGTTTTAGAGTCAACTGCACAAGTGGATCTTGTAAGGTACTTGTTTGTGAAATTTGTATTATTTTTATTGTGAAATTTGTATTATTTTTATGGTACTAAATTGAGAGTATGTTGATTATATGAGCTTTCATTAACAGAGGCGAAATTATAAATTTTAGTGAGGAGCAACCCTTTTTTTTTTAGCAAAGTATATCGTTTTGAGCCGGGTTAATTTAACCTACAATTTACAATAAAAATAACTTCCAAAGTTTGGAGTTTGGTTAACCAACAAAATATCAATCCATTAAACTATAAAAAACACTTATATTAAATAGCTACAAAAAAATATTTTAAAAAAATATTCTAAACAATATGTAACTTAGAAATGTAATTAAATTATGAAAATTTTGTGGTTTGTCTACACAGCCAGCAAGGTTCTAACGCACCCATCATCCATCTGATATATAAAAAATAAACGAAAGTGCAAGGCATAGGATTCAAACACAGGACGTCAGACTAAAAAAGTGGAATCGTACCAGTTGATCTAGGCAACTTTTATGTCTATTTTAACCAATATACAGTAAGAATGTCAAAGGGGACCAAATTTCAAAAATAAAAATAAATTACCTAGGGCCATGGTCCCCATGCCTCTGCCCCTGTTCATTAGTGATATGATTCTTAATTCCCGTCGAGTGTAATAGTTTTCATCACTTTGTTTGATTATGTGTGTTTATTGTTGATATGTGGGTTTTGTACCAACTTAAATCTGATTTCTATGCTTATATCTCACAAATCTTCAACATATGAGTGCATTTCATACTTCTTTTCTCTTGTTTTGCAAGACTTTAATGAATTGGTAACACAAGACAGAAATAGAGGATAAATGACAACAATCGAAAGGTCATAGCCCAAAATCCTATAGGCCGTAACTCATATTTTGGCAGGAAAATAAACAAACCCTGTGTACACATGAAGCAATGTATGGACAAGTCTACCCTTACATAGGTGAAAATATCCAGCTGATAACTTCTCTTGGAAGCCAACGACTTGTCACAACAAAAAGGAAAGATTTGATCCAATCGAGATATCTTGGAGGAAGCGATGGGTTGGAGCATATCAAGAAGAAGGAAGGGGCTCTTGCGACTTTACTACTCAATTAATAGGGTTTCTTGAACCATGAACTCAAAACTTGTTTGTCTTTGTGACACTCGTGCATCGAGCATGAGCTAAATCCATATTATATGGCGTGAAATAGCCCTTTGTGTATTTTTTGGGAGTTGTTTTCAATGTTTATTTGTTAGATAAGATGTGGAAATTGCTTGGTTTTATTACGTTTATTTATTAACATATGTTAGACGACCATGTGTTAGTACATAAGCTTCGTTCAAGATTCGAGAGACGAGAACTTAGCTAAAAGATGGTAAAACCAACACCATGTACCATGAATACGAGATTCGAGAGATGAGTGTTTAGTGGAAAAGTGCCATGGTGTATTAATATGAGATTACACCTTCTTATTAGGCTGCACGAGATTCGAGAGATCAGTGCAAACCTAATAACAGAACATTTTTTGAGTTAGCAAGTCTTGGTATGCTTAGGTGCGAGATTCAGAGATGAGTATGTACATACCGCATGAGAGGAGCTAGTACTCTAGATAAATTAACATTTGAAGAAAGGAATCCGTTGGGCAACTAAGTTTCAAATCTAGCATTAAGAAGTGAAGTTATTGCCTTAAATCTTTCTCCAATAGAACCTTTTATTTGTGCCTAATGAGTACGTACATACCGCATGAAAGGACACTCGTTTTCAACACTTTATAACTTGTTTGAATTTGTGCACTTGCTACGACAATAATTATCCACGTTATTCATTTACTATTTTGTAAATCCCCATCAGGTAATCCAGAGTATTTATTTATTATGTGTTGTAATATGTGTTTTGTTTATTGTTCCATAAATTTTTGTCGGGTAATCCTGATCAATAAACTTATGTGTTATGATATTTGTTATTTATTATTTCACAAATCCCCATCGTGTAATCCAGATAATAAATTTATGTGTTATTTATTGTTTTGTAAATTTCTGTCGGGTAATCGGAACAATAATGTATAAGTTAATGTGATCAAACTCTTGGATTATTTTCCTGGTTAGATATTATATTGCCCTGTGCTAATAATGTTTCATCCTATGTTGATTTGTTGAGATTTTCCTCCTTGGATGACGCTAATTATCTTGACTGGAATGAGAGAATGGATCTTCTTCTATACTATCTTTGTTATAGGAAAATATTACTTAATGATGTTTGTTGCACAAATACTTGTTGTACTTTAATTGCAAATGTACAAGTCGCACAAGTAATAGAGTGATGAGAAGAGTGTCGAACCACGAGGACTGTGGATGCTAATCACCAAAATTAGTGAATTCTATTCAATTTGGACTAAATGGAAAAGGAGGCAACTACTAACCTTCAAAAGGAATACGAAAAAGACTAAAATAAAGAAACTGGAAATTGGGTATGCATGCGATCAATACTTGGATAGAAGATCTACGGATAGTGACTTCATCATCTAGTGAACTTAGAAAGTTTCTTTCTATGTTTTTTACTAAGCCATAATTCATTAATCAGTAAAATAATGTACAATATTCTCACCTGTGGTAAGAAGATACAATAAGATAAAAGAAAATAAAGGAAGTAAAAAGAAGACGGTGAGATACATGTGGTACATAGATCTGGTATATAGAGAAGGTAAGGCTATGAGCAAAGTGATCACATAACTCTCAGCTATGCAGGCTATCATTGAATGACTACAGAGGTCATTATATTGCTATAAAACCTAGCTCATCCTGTATACCTTATAGTATCAAGGTCAAGAGATTGTTACTATACCCATTGTGTAATAACTTAATGGGTAGAACAACAGTGATCTACTGACTTCCAACTATGCAGGCCACCCGAGGGCTACAGGATTTTTGTGCAATCTTTATAGCATCATAATCCAGTGATTTTTGTGCAATCTTTACACTCCTTTCTATATCAATCTTCGCATGTCTTAGTGGAGATAATAATCTCGATCTGAATCCATTAGGTGGTCATCCTTAAAAGGCATCCCCGTGATAGGAGCACAATAAATTGAATTGGACAAACTGCTGCATTTAGCTGCTCAAATTCTGCTTCTTAAAATTACTGCCAGGAAGCCACAATGTGGACATCTGAATTCAAATAACATGAGCTGATGTGTGTGCCCTTAGCATCCACCAAACCTGTACCACCAAGAGGAGAGGAGACAATTAAATAAGAATAACAGGGGAGTAACGGGTACAAAAACTACTCTGTTCAGTTTACATCAGTTAGCATCCAAGTGGATTCTCTTTGCCTGGAATAGGCAGTACCCTGTGTAGTCTGGTGTCCATGATGTAAGCTAATAGTATACAAGCATGCTTCTCTCGAAGTAAGGTAATAGAGCATCCACTTTGCATGGAATCAGCAGTACCTGTGTAGTCTGTTTTTCTCTCCTAGACCCTTATCTCTCTCGAGCTGTAAGCGTCCCTCTTATAGTATACAAGCATGCTTCTCTCGAAGTCACACTTGAATAAACTGAAGGTTTTGAGTTTAAGAAATCCACACACGATAGCGATAACCACATAACTTTTCTCATGCATATGGTGATTACGGTTGATTTTACCATTCCTAATATGGTTTCTGTCTCTCGACCTCCCACCATTGCTAAACCTACAAAAATGAGCACTATCATTTCTTCATTTCCCGATGCTTACACGTATATAGGGGAAGTATATTTTGTTGTTAACTGTAAATGAACAGTAGAGGATCTTATTAATCGTGCCAAAGCTTAAGTTGATAAGAAGAAAAATGACAAAAGTGAGAAAGTAGAAACTATGTAGATGGTTCAGACTCAACCTTACTCCAAGTCCTTGAAACCCCACGAGGGAAAGGTAGGGTAATGATGTTGCAGGTGTGTTATTCAATTTGAATCTTGCATTTATCAAACCTAATAGTTTGTGGGTTGATAATGGAGTTACTATTCATGTTTCTAACCATATGCAAAAATCAAAAAATTAATAAGAACTGAACCTGGTGAGAGCTATGTGCGAATGGGGAATGATGATAAGGCATCGGTTGATGGAGTTGGAGACTATGAGTTGAAGTTACAAGACAAACAACATTTTATTTTAGTTAATTGTCTATTTGTTCCCAATTTGAGAAGAAGCTTATTGTTAATATCTACTTTAGAGAAACTTGGTTACACCAATCTGTTTAAGGATGGTGGTTCTGCTATGTTCTAGGATGATTTTGTTATTTTATATGGATTTAGAAACATGAATATGTATGCTTTGAAACTCAATGACGATGAAGTTTTCCATGCGGTTGATAGTTATTCTTCCCGTAATTTATCTTAAATATGGCACCTTTGATTATCTCATATCAATCATTCGCGCATTCAACAACTTATTCGTGATGGTTTATTGAACAATCTAAAATTGAGTATGCTCAATGCGAAAGTTGCATTTAGAAGCTTTGATAAGTTAGAAGTGATTCACTCTAATATATGTGGAACATTAAGCACTAAGACTAGAAATGGATGTGAATATTTTATCACAATTATTAATGATTTTTCGAGATTTGAATATATCTATCTCATGCATAAGAAGTCTGATATACTTGAGTTCTTCAAGAAATTCAAACTTGAAGAATAGAATAGAACGAGCAGAAAGATTAGAGTATTTCATACAGATTGTGATGGTGAATATTGTTCTACCTTGTTTGACAAGTTCTATGAAAAGCATGATATTATTCACATTAAAACCATGGCTTATACTCCTGAAAAAAATAGTGTAGAAGAGAGAGAATCATTAAGTGTTAGAAATGATAAAGATTCATGTTGGCTCATGCTACTCTTCCCACTTTTTTGGGGGGTGATACATTATTGATTACTGCTTATAATTTGAATAGAGTTCAGACAAAATCAGTTGAGACTACAACGTATGAAGTTTGGTAAGGAAAAATGTTCAGTTTAATCATCTTCGAGTTTGGGGTTATATAGCTCATGTACTAATCCTTGACCCTTCAAGAGATAAGCTAAGTTCCAAAACTACAATATGTCTTCTTGTTGGATATCCTGATTGGTTTAAGGGTACAAGCTATACGACCCAACTACTTAGGTAGTAGTAGAAAGTCAAAATGTCAAGTTCTTAAAAGATAAATTGGATTTTGAGAATTTGGAATGAGGAAAGAATTTGCTTCAAGACATTGACACAAACAAATTGTTAAGGATTTACAACGCCTCTTTGGACCAGCCTACTGAGTCATACGCCATCTCTAGAGAAAAAAGTATATCCTTAAGCCACTCGAAAGAGCACAAAAACTACTAATTATCCCATTGGTTCAAAATATTATATTTATAATGGTAAAATTTGTGAAATCTTTAGATTAACTAAAGATATGTATGATCCAAATACCTTTTCAAGAGTTATCACAGTTATGGTTATAAGCTATACAAGAGGAACTTCAATCTCTTCATAAAAATAATGTATGAATTTTAGTTGATCTTTCTCGAGATGCTCAAGTGATTGGCTGCAAATGGGTATTTAAGAAAAGAAAATTCTGAAGATATTGTCGATAAGTATAAAACTCACTTAGTCGCAAACGTGTACAGGCAAACACACAAAATTGATTATGCTGAAACATTCTCTCATGTTGCACGCATTCAATCAATAAGAGTCATACTTGCTTTCGTTGCATATTTTGAAAAAATAAAGTGTTTAAACTTAATAGATCCTTATATGGTTTGAAGTAAGCCTCTCGACAAAGGAATATTAAGTTTTTATGAAAAGGTCATTGTTTATGCCTTTATTTAGAATTTGGCAAAGCCTTGCATATATGTTAAGAAAGTGGTAGAAGATATTATGTTCTTAACATTATATGTTGATGATATTTTCTTTGCTGGAAACAACAATCATCTTTTACTTGAGACAGAGAATTAGTGATTCTCCATATTTAAAATGAAAGACTTGGAAGAAGCTTCTATCCTTTAAGATTAAAATCATTCGTTATAGAGTTGCACGAAAGATTTTATTATTACAAGAGAGTTATATTACTTCTATAATTGAGAAGTTTAATTTGATAATGTGCATAGAACGGGAGCTTCTATATAATCCTTCTATCAAATTGAGCAAGGAGCAATGCCAGAGCCTTATTCACGTTGTCTTGATTCTGAGAAAATATCAATATAAGTCCATGGTGGGTAGTTGATGTATGCTATGACTTGTATTAGCCCTAATATTGCTTATGCATTGAATTTGCTTAGCCAATTTCAGTCAACCCAAGATATGCTCATTGGAAAGCTGTGAAGTGGGTTATGAAATATCTTAAACGTACCAAGTCTTATGCACTTTCTTATCAAGCAAACTCCATGGATATTTACGGTTATTCAGATCCATATTATCAATCTTGTGTTCATACAAATTTTTTTTGTTACTGGATTTTGAAAAAACATCTTCGTACATGGCGGTAGCCATGAATAGCGTCTTCTCTGTGGAGCTTCCCAACTCTAGCTGAACCACGACCGACTATGTGTTTTCCCAAATTTGTTGTCCCTCATCCCGGTTGCCTTCTGCGCCAGGAAACTACTCTTGTTCCCTCATCCTTCATCCCTTTTCCTCCCATTCCCTCCCCCGCTCTCGTGCCATGATTTATACCAAACCATTTAAAATCCCCTCTCATCAGTTGAAGAAAATGCACCGAGCTGCGGTGTGAGATGGAAAAGCACTAATAACAAACCATCCTCTTACCCTTAGGAATGCTCATCAAGGAAGGACATATGTCGAGCCCCTTTAAAGTGAAAGATGTATGCTGGTACATGCATGATTGGGGCCTGGAGCTGCTCCTACTAGAGGCCGCACAAGTCTTGCTACCTTTTTATCACTAACTTCCCCTATGACTGTTCTCCCACAAGATTAGAGAGATTACTAGAAAACAGGGGAGTTAGGGGTCACTTAAGAGTCTGCAAATTGCATGGAAGCATTCTCCACATGAAAATGACTTGGAATGCTTCGGCAAAACCTTGAACAAGTTTTATTCTATTTTATAAGGCTTAAACGTAGGAGCTAGCACTCATTTATACACATATAAGTTATACACTTAGAGTGTCTAAACCTCAAGGGAAGTGGTGGTGTGGACTACTCTAGAGGGTGGACATTTGAACACCTCAACGGAAGCAACTTTCTTGCAAGAATTAGTAATTCTACAAGAGGTATTAAATTCATTCTCCTTTGTACCATGAAATCATGTAAATTAGCAAAGATCCATGGTCAAAAGATCTTTGAAAGTTTTGTTACGTATGATTAACAGATACTTATGTTTACGCTTCCGCACATATTTTGCATCATGCCACATGGTATAGCATTCGGAGATCCTACAAGTGGTATCAGAGCCATTTTGCTAATTCTTGCATTTTTGCAAGATTTATTACACAACTTATGTTAGATGACAAAGGATGTACGAATGAGTTCATGTGCACGCATGTGTTTCTTGAAAGATTTGCTCTACAAAATCTTAAGTTGTGTTTTGACCAAGACTTAACATTTTTGTGGACAAAATTGTTGTTGTAGCTAAGTGCACGGTTTAGTTTCACAATGATGTTGTAGAAGCATACATAATAGCTCATAAACAACTAGAGGTTAAGGCTTGAAAAAGACCCCAAAAACCGTGGCTATATTAAGCAAGAGTTTGTTCTTGCATGCTGCTTCTGATTCAAGATTATGTTGCATTAATGATTCGTTGTAGTATTCTAACTTTACATGCTTTATTTATCATGAATTAAATATGATGCATGGTAGTTGATAATGGACTAGAGCCCAATAATATTGTGCTTATTATAATAATTTTTATAACGTTAATTCTTGGTTGAATGGATGTAATAGTTGCTTAGGTATTAAAAATATGTCTTGCATGCCATGTCTTCCTTTAAAATCTTGATGTAATTCTTTTTCCATCTTACTCCCCCCTAATGTAACTTGGGGTTTCTCAAATAATGTAATTTTGTCTTAGTCTAGTGGGAGGAAAATTATGAGAGTTAGGTTAAGAATTATGTAACTCAAAAAAAGAAGCCACAAAGATGTTATACAAGAAGGTGTTGATGCAAGGGCTTTGCATAACTTCAATTGAAGAACACCCTTAGAATAACCCTCTAATCTCTTAATGGTCAAGAGATTAGTAGAGTCCATGATCATACCAGGACTATATGTGTTTATTTAGCATGCTTTACAGTATATTATTATGTGATAATAATATAGGATTATATGCATGCTAGAAAACTTAAAACATGATGAGACTAAAACATAT
>JAOWBN010190349.1:0-15840 GCA_028565015.1 Pinguicula moranensis | reverse complement strand
ATATAGAGATATACTTGGGTAGTTAGACGGGCTTGTGGTTAAGTGGGCTAAAGGTTTAATTAATTAAACATATCAATATAATTAATCCAACAAAAATAATAGTAACTGAAATCATAATCAAACCTTCACAATTCAAGTCAATGGCGACAAAGAAAATCTCCCTGCGAAATCTTGTGGATACTGTGTGTTGGCAAATTTGCCCTATCAAAAGTAGTAGTAGTAGTAGTTATAATAATTGCAAACATCTTATAAAAGAAGCATATAAAGAAAATTGTGGACAATGTTCGGAAAGTTCCACAAATTTAACGTCCCTGAAGAAGATGATGACAGGTGGGGGCTGGGCTTAGGCTGTGGAAGTAGGGTTTGACCTTTCGATTTAATGGAGGGGGGACCGACCCCCCTCTGGCTTCTCGTTTAGGGTTTGCATTGAATTTGAAAAGTCATATTACTTGATGGAGCTGGAGGTTTCCTTCATTAAACATAAGAATGAATAGGGGGTCTGGATTCAAGGAGCAGTAAAAAAAGTAAATAAGAAAAAAAGTTTCTCCATTAAAACTTGTCAATTTTTTAGGTGTAGGGGCCTATTGCCCCTTCCCTCCGCTCCGCCCAATAAAATATTAAAACAAATGAGTGCAAAAATAAAATAATTCAAAAAAAAAGGTGAAACAAGAAAATAAAATAAATAAATAAAATAAACTTAATTTAATTAACAAATTTACATTTTCATTAAAGATCATTTCATTTCACGGAAAATCAAGTAGCTACACGAAAAATCGTTCGTCGCTTCTCATAAACTTGTGCCTTTTTTATTTTATTTGTTTCATTTCATTTTAGCTTATTTTATTAAATGTACATTACTTACTAAATTTGCAATGATCATTCAATTTATGGGAGCAAAATACTTACTCATATGATCATAAGATATGAGGCTAAAACTGCAACTTTTGATAAATTTATTTTTCGTGTATTTGCAAATCTTACTTCTGCTTTTGCTTGTCTTGCAAATAGGCAGGTAAAAGTGCTTTTCCAAGAAGCAGAGTGAGAACTTCTTTTGACTTTGTCCACCGAAAAGGATTTCTTTCCCAAAAGTGAGCATATTTTGACATTAAAGTACTTTTTACCAAAAATAAAAGCATTTACAAACAGAAATTACGCCCTTACTATCACGTCAGCTTAATCTTAAGATTAGTATTAAAGATGAATGAGTGCAAACTATCTAATGCCACCTACTTAAACCAACCAAAAGGGCCATAGGTCACTGCCAATATCAATTGGGGAAGCAGAAGATTATACGACAAGTTTCAGTCAGAATCAGTCGACGAAGATGACCGGAGAATGAAAGGGGAAAAAGAAAATACCCAAATAATTTTGAAGAAGAAGAAGAAGCAAATGAAGTTAACTTTCACTTAATTGATGAGAGAAGACACCAATAACAATTAGAGTTCTAATAGAACACCCAATAAACTATCTTGTACAGCAGAAGAACAACACCAGTGAAAAGAGTAAGCTTAGTCTAGAGAATTAAACAATATGCTACATCCTACTTCCGCACCTTTATTGCTCGGACGAGCAGTCAATTCGTATAAAATCCGAGCAAAAGTATCTGAATACCTTGTCTCAGAGAGGAGCATCTCTGCAAATGCATTTTCATATACTAACACAGAAGGGGTCTGTTCTGTGGCTCCAGAACAAGATTCTCCAAAATAAGAGATGTTTTCCTGCAAATTTCTGGCACGGGATGTGGTGTCTTGATTACTTGGCAAAAGCCAAACAACAGCCCTGAAATACATTACCGGCCCATGGTTCAGAGATACAACAAAACAAAAGGAGTAAAGGATATGATAGGAGCTGATAAAATCTTATTATTGATCCTACCATCGCTTGTTGGCAAGTTTCAACGGGCAATGCACGTTGACTTACACAAGGTTGTAGAGGGAACCTATAGCAGCAGCTTGAGCATCCCCATACGGGTAGTTCAACATACCAACCAATCTCCCATAGATCTGCTGTTATTAGCAATTGTTCGTGAGCAAGCCACATGCTGTGCAACTAAAAGGGATTAGATAACATAAATATACAGATAAGTAACCTTCTGGGTAAATGGGAGGATTAAAGGTTCATTCTCATGGTTAAGCATCAAACGTCCAACTAGTTCTGCAGCTGCGCAATGCCAGGCTTTGACAGCAGAATCCAACATTTCTATCACAGCCTGAACTGCTCGCTTTTCGTTGAAACAAGAAGTGATTTTCAGATCACGATTTATAGAAGTATGTCCGACAAAGTCAATGAACGAAAAGCTTACTTTATGTTTATGTATGAAGTTTTTGATGAGATAAATATTCGAAGATCTAGCAACGGTCCCAGATCCATTATTGTCTCTAAGGGCATTTGTAACCAGTTCTTCATCATCTGCCAAAGTTTCAAAATTTAGAACAAGAAAAAAAAAAGGCATTACGGATAAATAAATAATGACTACAAAAATGAGCCAATCCTACTCAACGGTTCTGCAGATAGATCGGTGGAAAAATTGAATTCAATAGACTTTCTCATTTACACTATATCTACCAAACAAGCATACACCCCAAATCACTCATTGATAAACATGCAGATGGTTGAGGAAGTGACTCGTGCATTTACATTCAATGATAAATCAAGCAAACCAACATGATAATTAGTAAAGGAGAATACAGTTCACAAGGCAGAGCAAGTAATAAGCCGGACCAGGTGGGTTGGACATCAGACAGAATTTACCTTTGATACCATGAGATATTTCCAAATCGTATATTCATTCTCAGACTTTCTCATTTAATATCTGGTCCAATAGACCATTCTACAGTGCTAGTGAGTTTGATCAATCAGCAAAAATTAAAGAATATATGGGTACAATGAAATCGAGAACTACCACAATCAGTTTAAGAAGACAACTTTGTTTTGGGTAGACAACAACTTAAAAAAGAATAATTAAATACCTCTGAAGGGCTTGCATCAATGAAGAAACAAACAATAGGAGAGAATGCACTTTCATCCCTGCCAATCATGTATAAACTACGAATCAGCTCATCAATGAGTGACAACTTTTCATGCCATACTCACCAAGACATCCTCAGACAAGGTTACCGCCCCATACCTAAGCCAGAAAGATAAAGTCTTGCAATCCACATCTGGAAACTGGTGCAAAGATAAAAACAAAGAAAAAAAGAAAAGAAAAAATAATGAAACGCTCCAAAGAAGCTAACCTGTTAGACGAGCTATAGTAGATAAAATGAATGCCAGGTGGAATCATCTTGATGCCCTTAAAATTAGGTCCAGAAGAAAACATCTGAAAATGTAACCGAATTCCTCAGTTAAATTACCACAACTTTCATATAATCCGATAAAGCCAACTCTTTGGCATACTCTTTTGAACAATACTGTAACAAGCTGAGAGAAGCTGGTTACAAGATACTCAGATCAAAGGCAGGTAATACAAGCAAAGGAATAGAAGAAGAGAATATAGACGAGAGAGTTGGAGAAGAAGAACAGAGAGTTCTCAAAATATCATTTCATAACCAACCTAGGGCACCGATTGGCCCTTAAATACCAACTACTAATCAGTTCAGTTAAGAGTAATAAACGTCTTTACACACCATTAACTAATTAACTGCGACAGAAAGTAATTAAGCAATTTTAAAGTAGCGCTTCTTCATCCAGCCCGCTTCTTCAAGTCTCAGCTGTCCCAACTTCCGCGTGAGCAGACTTCATAACTGCTTTCCCTCTCTGGCTCCTTCTTGCCTTACGTTCCCACAACTTCAAAGGAAAAACAGCGGTTACACCAGGGCATGTTACAAATACACAACATTTATGATTTACCTGAGTGTCCACGCCAATGAGCGTGTACTGGGAACATCGAGCAGAAGAAGAGTGGCACCATGCTTCACCAGTTGCAAGGATTTCTCTGGGTCCATTGCTCAGATACTGTAAGGAATCCCGAGCTTAATGGGACTTGAGGTTAGCAATAAGGAGGAGGGCGGGGAAATGGAGTGGTGACGTCGAAGAAGATAAGCGCTCAATTTGGGAGAAAATTAGGGATTTGGAATCACATAGATTTAGGAGGGAAAGGGGGCCTGTGAACCGCACGATGAATGGAAGAATCTAATGGCCAACATTGTCATAAAGGGAAAAAAGTTTTTTGGATAATACAATCCAGGCTCAGGCAGCAATAAGGAAAAAAAAATTCAGTCACTCACCCTCCAGCTCCGGAAACCACTCTTCTGAGCTATTTGCATACAGCTCAAGACTCCGGAATCATTGATCGTATTTGGCTACATTTTGGTGGTGTTTATTCTGGTACGATCAATGACCCTATAACATAATGAATCAGTCAACCGCCAAACCCTGTAGTTCTAAATCGGAACTAGATTGACGGTTTAGTGAATCGATGATTATGTCAGAATATAGGATGGATAAGGAAGTGTTACTAAAATATCTAAAAGAAAAGGATCCCATAAATTGATCATTTCCTTTTGACCAAAAATCTTTCCTTATGCATCACATTTTGTACTTTTATAAACATGTAAACACACTCAAGAAAGAATACACAATACAATAACCGTTCAATAGCTTATCAAGTTGACATGGGATCGGAGCAATGTTTGTTCTTGGAAACCAAACACTGAGTCATTATCTACTAGAGGCAACAATGGCCGAAAAAGAAGATCTTGCTCTGGCTACTTCAAATCAGAGCCAAGCTGTGGGAGACATTTCTTCTCGGGTAGCCACCCTCCTAAAAAACATCAATATACTCGAACCAAACCAACCTATGATAGTGAATATGAAGCTGAATAATTTCAACTATTCATTAAGGTCAAGACTTATGAAGATGGCAATAGGTGGAAGGGGACGACTCAACCATATAACTGGGAACCCCCTCCCCCTCATGTCAACAATCCAGACTACCCCAAACGGTAGCAAACTGACCTTGCACTGTGCTCATGGATACTTAATAATATTGAGTCAGATCTAGTCCACGAATATGTAGAATACCCAACTGCACAAGAATTATGGGACGGCCTGGCTACGACATTCAACAGTGGTGGAGATGCCTTACAGATCTATAACTTAATCATCAAGGCTAACCATCAACAACAGGGAAGTGGCACACTTGAAGCACTCTACAGCGGGTTACAAAAATTGTGGCGTGACATTGATCGACGTCAACCAAAACCTATGAGATGTACCGAAGACATGGCCACTTATACTCACTGAAGTAGGAAACATGTCTATTTCAACTCCTATATGGAGTTAACGGTGAATATGATGCCGTGAAGAGCGAAATACTCAAGGGCGACCCACTTCCATCAGTAGAGGCTGCCTACGCAACTATCCGCTGCGAGGCGGCGTGCCTAGATATCTTAAATCCGGCACAGCGTGGCAACCTTGGAACATCAGATGGCATTGGGAGTGGATTTGCAGTTCAGTCAGACCAACCCAAAAATTCCGATAAGTCATCATCCCGACACGGCAAAATTGACAAAACAAAGTTGTTTTGTACACTATGCCAGAAGAGCGGGCATTCGATGGAAAAGTGCTTTAAAACTAACGGCTACCCCGACTGGTGGTTTACCAATAAGAAGAAGGGACGAAAAGGGGCACCTTAAACACCACCGTGGGCAGCACTGAAGCCACCAACAGCGGCGGCGGCGCCAGACTCGAAATTCCAGCAGGATTTGGTGCAATGGCCACAACGGCGATTGAGGACGACCAACGTGCTCGAGAAGGTAACCAAATTAGGTTACACGGATTTAGCGCATTTTCCCCAATTTCAGGATAGCTGGTGACGCCAAATTCGACTTCTGTTCAGTCTGAAGTTTCGACTTATGTTCGGAAATTGCAACTAAAACCCCGGAGTGTTCCTATTTGCTTATATGCCCCCGACCCTTACCGAAACTTTGGACCGAACCCCAAACTTCTCCAAAATACCACCTACACCCGCAAAAATTCGAACAAACTACGATACAGCCCTCTGAAAAACTGAAATTCTAAACTAGCCCCCGAACTCCCAAACCACTGCATAAACATCCTGACACTTCATCAAAATTATCAAACTGCCCTACCACTCAACCTAAAAGAATTACAAAAATGCCCCTCAGTCTCAAAACCAAAGTTCTTCCCCCAAGGTTGTTTCAATCTGGGCGGAACTGCTGCTTTCTTAGCCTACCCTTCTGAACATAAACCTTCTGGGCTCCGGATCTTTGACTGTGGTGCTACGGATACAATGACCAATGAGAAATCTGATATGTTGACCTTCACTGAACCTAGAAAGAAATGGATCCAGACTGCTAATGGTGGCATTACACAAGTGGATGGCACCGGAACAATTGAGATATCCCCTACTCTCAAACGAAAAAATTGTTTATATGTTCCGTCACTATCTTGCAAGCTATTGTCTATCAGCCACGTTACTAAAGAATTGAATTGTCTGATGTTTATGTATCCTACTTTTTGCTTATTACAGGATATTAAGACGAGGGGAATTATTGGGCGTGGCACTGAACGAGGGGGCCTGTACTATGTTGATGATGTGGCTCACCAGGGGACGACTATGCTTGCACATGGAACAGTTGACAGATAAGTCTGGTTATGGCATTGTCGGCTAAGGCATCCATCGGACAGTTACCTAAAACTCTTATTTCCTCAGTTTTTCCGACATCCGAATAAACTTGCTTGTGAAACTTGTTGCCTATCTAAGAGTCACAAACATTCGTACTCTTTAAATAATACTCGTACCGACACTATATTTTCACTAGTAGATTATGATGTTTGGGGTCTTGCTCCCAACTCTATCCATAGTGTTTTTCGTTATTTTGTGCTATTTATTTATGATTGCAGTCACATGACTTGGATTTACTTTATGAAAAATAAAACCGAGGTTTCTTATCATTTTATTCACTTTTATGTTATGATTGAGGCTCAGTTTCATCAGAAAATCCAAATTCTTAGGTTGGATAATGGGGGGAATATGTGAATCATACTCTGTCTACTTTTTTTCGAACAAAAATGAATTATTCATCAGACCACATGCTCCCATACACCGCAATAAAATGGGGTTGCTGAACGAAAAAATCGAATCATCCTTGAAATCACCCGAGCCGTCCTGATTGAGTCCAAAAACCCAAAATTTTTATGGCCCGAAGTAGTTGCTACATCCATCTATCTCATAAACAGATTGCCAACCAAAATTCTTAAACTCAAAACCCCAATCCAAGTCCTGTCAGAACACACAACTATATCCTCAAACCTCGTACTTCAGCCTCGTGTGTTTGGATGCTTAGTCTTTGTCCATAAACCTCGCACAGAATGCACCAAACTGGACCCATGTGCTGTCAAATGTGTCTTTTTGGGGTATAGGATAAACAAAAAGGGATATAGATGTTTTGATCCGAAAACCCATCATATGTACAATATGATGGATTGCGACTTTCTAGAGACAGAGTATTACTATGATCACCACTCCAGCGACCAGAGGGAGAATGATATGCAGGATTCGCTGCAGTGGCTGTTTATTCCAGCACATGCTGATTCTTCTGACATCACCATCGAGTGCACCACTGAAAACATAGTACAATCTCCTTCTTCAGACAATGTTCCATCCTCCTTCTCGGCCGATAATCCTGAGGTAAGTAGCTCTGACCTAGAGCATCTTACTGAATCATAATCTATTTTTACTGTTGTTTGCTCTGATGTTGAAAGTACAGCTCCAGGGACAGAAAAAAATATACAGGGTCGATACATATTACCATCCAGGCACAACTGAGGAGTACCTCCAAGAATATATATTCCTGAATATGAACCACGTGAATCAAAATACCGTATAGCTAATATGGCTAAGGGAAGTATTGGAATAGTGACTGTCCCAGAATCGGTTCATGAGGCTCAACACAGCAAAGAATGGAGGAAAGCAATGGAAGAGGAAATGATGGCCATTGAAAAGAATGGAACATGGGAAATATGTAAACTACCACAGGGTAAGAAACAGGTAGGATGTCGATGGTTTTTTACTGTGAAATATAATGCAGATGGCACAGTGGAAAGATACAAGGCTCGTCTAGTGGCTAAAGGATATACTCAAATATATGGGATCGACTACTCCGAGACATTCTCGCCAGTAGCAAAGCTTGACACAATAAGGGTAATATTCTTTGTTGTTGCAAATCTAGATTGGCCCTTACATCAATTTGATGTAAAGAATGTGTTTCTACATGAGAATTATCAAAGAAGAAGTTTATATGGCAACTCCTCCAGGCTTCTCTGAAATATTTCACGAAGGAGACACATGCAGATTAAAGTAAGCATTGTATGGCCTAAAGCAGTCACCAATGGCGTGGTTTGGTCGTTTCACATCTACCATGAAAAAATGTGGATATAGGCAAAGCAACTCAGATCATACATTGTTTCTCAAAAATAGAGAAGAGCTTGTGACATGTCTAATCATCTATGTGGTTGATATGATAATTACAGGGAACGACTCAAGTGAAATTGGAGAATTGAGAAAAAATCTATTTGCAGAATTTGAGATGAAGGATTTAGGAGAGATGAACTACTTCCTTGGAATTGAGGTGTTGAGATCAGAACATGGCATATTTATTTCCCAAAGGAAATACATACTTGATCTTCTTGCAGAAACAGGTTTAATTAATTGTAAACTTGCAGACACTCCAGTCATTATGAATCTCAAACTCCAGATTAGAGAAGGGGCATCCTTAGCGAATAAAGAACAATATCAACACTTGGTGGGTTAGTTGATTTATCTAGCTCATACAAGGCTTGATATTGCATACGCTGTAGGAGTCGTCAGCTAGTTTATGCATCAGCCTCAGGTAGAACATATGGAAGCAGCTCTGAGAATTGTTCGATAATTGAAAGGATCACCAGGGAAAGGGATATGTTTCAGAAAGCATGGTCATCTACAAATTCAGGGATACATTGATGATGACTGGGCAGGAAATCCTATTGATAGAAAATCAACTGCAGGATATTTTATGCTAGTCGAAGGAAACTTAGTCACTTGGAGAAGTAAGAAACAAAAGGTGGTAGCCCTCTCTTGTGTAGAAGCAGAATTTCAAGGAGTAGCAAGGGGACTAGCTGAGATCCTATGGTTAAGAAAGTTACTCTCAGAGATAGGTTACCCAACACAAGAAGCTTGCAAATTGAAATGTTACAACAGAGCAGCGATCAGTATATCCGAAAATTCGGTACAACTTGATCGAACAAAGCATGTGAAAGTAGATAAATATTTCATCAAAGAAAAGCTAGAAGATGGGATCATCAGCCTACCACATGTCCGAACAGAAGACCAACTGGCGAACATTTTAACAAAAGCAGTGTCGAGCCATGTGTTCAAAGATGTATTGAGCAAGTTAGAAGTCGAGAATTCCCCAACTCAACTTGAGGGAGAGTTTTAGAATATGATGGATAATGAATGGTTGACTAAAATATGTAAAAGTAAAGGATCCCATAAATTGATTCTTTCCTTATGACCCAAGATCCTTCCTTATCCATCACATTTTTGTACTCCTATAAATATGTAAACACACTCAAAAAAGAATACACAATACAATAACCATTCAATAGCTTATCAAATTGATAGATTACGGTTAACCGTATAGTCTCGATTTGCTTATAGTTCATCTCCTAAAAAATCGTAATCAGCAGTTCAATCAATCAACCATTAACCTATGGTTAATCGGCTAATTATATTAAAAAAAATTAAAAAATAGTTAGAAATGGTTGAAACCACGCCGGAAACAATGAAAATCTTGCCGTAGTGAACTGGCTCACCGTGAACCGATCTTAATCGGTCTCTGATGATTTCAATTCCAAGTCTTCAATTCAGTAAATCGGCAAGCTCTAATGACCCTTCGCTGCACAAGATGCTATCGCAACTTTTTTTTATAAATCCAACACGCGCGCACACATCTTATGTTTTAAAAAGTTATGCTCTACTATAATATTAAATCGAAGACATTTCCGCTTTATCACTTAGCTATCATGGTTCAATAAATCTATCACATGTAATCATCTAATGTTTTTTGAGATAAGTTGTAATCATCAAATGTGATTGCAAACGATGAACATTACAATTGGGAAAGAATACCAGAGTGCGTTAGGACTATTCATGCATTTCGAGAACCAATATGACCAAAATTCTTCTTCCAAAGTAAATGAACTTTTCCTTTGCACAACACCAAGACGTTGTTATCTTGCTCAAGTCGTGCTTCCCATCCCATCCCCCACCCTCGTCAAAAGACTTTATTGATCGTATTTGGCTAGAAGTTGGTATTGGTGCCGGGACGACTCTCTTAGCTGTATATATCAGCCTTGTATTTGATTTCAGGGTTGCGTATGTCATCTTGACTTTGTACCAGTCGAATCTCCAAGCTGCTGGACTGGCAATCATGGCCAGCTCTCTTATAATCACTCAATGTCCTCGACAGAAGTGCCTGCAAGAACAAAAGCATCACTCTCAATTCTCAGGCAAGGAGTGGAAGAAACACAAGTAGCAGGGAAAAATCAAAGCTTTGCATGGCCACGCCACGAGTCGATATGAGGATGGAATGATGGATGCCAAAACTCAAAACTAGATAGTTTCATCTCGATGGTCTTGGCCCTCAACGCTATAGCTGAAGTTTGTGCAATATAATAATTGTCTAGATTTTCTGGAAAGGATGGCATACCGTTTCATGATTGGGTAAAGATATTTGAAAAATTGCAACACTGACAAAGGGGAATACCTGCACGCTTGATACAGAGAGCTCCGCTGCTTGGTCAAGGTTATCGGGATATTTCTGCATGGCAAGGAAAGGATATGGAAGTAATAAGATACAGTATATTAAACCAAAAATATTAAGGGTTGTCAGGACTTACATTGCTCCATCCAAGCAACAGTGCGGTCATTAGATCTCCTGTTCCCTTCAGAATGAATAGAAATAATATAAAAAGAGCAGACTGATCAAAGGGTAGTTGCTTTGTATTGTATAATGCAATTTACCTACTGAAAACACCTCATCTATCATTTTTACTGCTACGCTTTTGTAAGAAAACAATGCCAATGGTGCATCATTCGAGGCATGTGAACTTTAAGGAAAGCTAAGGAATAAGATTTGTATACAACTTATTTTTTAAAATAGTTTTACAGTCTGCCTGAATTTAAGGCGCGTCCAAGTAAATACACTAACCATGTATATATGACACATGCATGTATACACTAGTAGATGTGCAGCAATGACAACACAGAATCTTAGTAAAAAGGCAATACTCAAAACTGAAACAACACCATACCGTAAAATATGCAGGAATTTTAGGAATAGAGATCCGAAATTGCATGGCAGCCTCGCCCTATCATTGTCAAAATTATTAAGATAAGAGTGTGAGTATCGCCAAGTCAGACCCTTAATTAATGCAACAAACGAGATATAGAGAGTATTTCGTTTGTATATGAAATTGCACACAACTATTGGTGCAGGGCAGAGATTTTCAAAAAGTGATGATTAAAACTCTCTGTTCTGGCCCTTGGTTCTTACAAGCAGAAGAGCAACTAGTTACCATTTGCCACACTACTAGGCTACAATACCTTTTCTTTTTGATGACTGCCAATCAACAGAAGTTCTCCATTCATGTTTATGCTCGTTATCACCACCTGAAATAAGATAGTTGATATTGAAGTTTGCGAACTGAATGGTAATACTTACAAGCGCAAGATTTCATAAGCTTCATGCTTTCACACAAACATAGAATATCAGTATAAATGTCAGATTTCAGAAGCTTAATCTTCCCAGTCGGACATAAGATGATGCATTTGCTACATATGCTGCTGTACGCATTGTAGCAAATGTAGTAGAATGTGTTATCTCCTGATAGTAGATGCTAACTTCGGAAAGTATCAATGTTTGACAAGGGAAATATATAGAAAAAGGTTAGAGTAAACCATGAGACAATTATATTTTCATATTATAAGCACCAGATAAAACCTTCGATGGCCCAGCTGCATGGAGAACATCACAAGCTTTTCTCCCATCCTGCTCAGATAGAATCCTACAAAAATAGCGAGCATGATAAAAACTCGAAAGAGGAAAGAATATGGCTTATGAACTATATCCAGAAATGCATCAGGTGGCTGTGAAAGGCAATAGAAATGAAAACATGATTTTAGGTGGATCTAATGAATACCTGAAACCAGTTAATAGTTCGGCTTCAAACTGGTTAGGTGTCAACATAGAAGCCACCGGCAGAACCTAACGAAAAGGGAAATGAAGTCACTACCGGCAAAGCAATGCCATGGAGCAATTATCATTTTGCAATACCACTGAATTTACGTAGATTTTAACAAATCTGCCTTTTCAATTATCACCCCTTTCAAATAGAAAGCCAAAGAAAGCACCTTCTCACGATATACAGCAACTAACTCTTGAGGAACATAGAGCTTGCCTTCGTCACCCAAGACAGGATCACAAACTGAAATAAAGGTTCAATATCAGGAAATAGCTGTGGGATGGCAAACAAATCTTAAGACCAGATGTATCACTGCATAAAATCAAGTACTTCTATTATTGAGAAATCCATGGCTGTGCTTCACTGGGATCAAAGATCCCAGCAAGACTAGAAAAAATAGGAAGTAAATCACATTAGACATTCTATGACTTGCTTAGGAATTACAAGAAGTTTGTTTCAGCTCAAAGCAACAAGCAAAGAATTCCTGACAACTGCTATTAGTTTTTACAAATATTTTATCAACTAAAGCAAGGCACTGACCATATGTTAGTCCAGGATTGACAGATCTAAGCTTATCCACGACTTTTAGTATCTTGTTCAAAAAGGAGACCGAGCCAATATAACCTGTGATAATCCATTAAATATTACCAAGGAACTGGAGGAAAGATTGAGGTTACTACACAGAGAAATTCCAAAAAAAAATCCAGACTCACCTCAAAGTTGATCAAGAATCAGAAAAAAAAGGAAAACGGTAGCTCAAAAGGAAACATATTTTAACTCTGAAAGGTTATGTAACAACTCCAAATAAACATAGACGATCTGAGTTAGGCTGATATACCTTCAAATTACCTGTAAGTAGATGGGTATAGTACAACAAACTATTAGCTTCAAGGCCCTCTATCAAATCCCAGAGTTGGTCCCCGTTCAGAACTTGACCCTTAAAAGTAGGATAACCTACATGATCCTCATTTGCAGTTAGGAAACAATTTTCACATGCAGCATGCCCCAAAACATCAAAAGATTCACAGATTAGGTTTCAGGTCTCTGAATGAAGCAATGAAAAAGTGACATGAGCTGTTTGCCTGTGTGGTTAGAGAACTGTACTGAATTGACTGGGTCGACGTCATACCCAAGCAATTGTAAAGGAAAGACAGCTGATTTATTGCCCACATATCCCTGGCGCATGAATAAAACATAAAAAAAGTGATGCTCAATTGCATTTTCAGAAGTGTACCCTCCAAGCAAGTACTCATCATCAGCATCACGATCAAGGTACCAACACAAGCTTTATAGGCTATAAAATTGAAATAACCCCCAAAACGTGGCAAACAAATTAATGCACATTTTTACTACTTATAGAACATCCAAGGTGAAGTTTGAAAAAAATCAGAAACCAAACAAAAAAAAGCAAGATCGATTTCCTTCCTGTCAAGCCTGAAAGGCATCTGTCTCTATCAGTTATCATCAGCAGTCCCCAAAATGCAATTAACCAACAACAGTTTTTCACCCTCCGGAGAAAGTCTGAACATAACAAGAAGAAAGAAAAATACGACATTCCATAGAGAGGTAAACCTGAACAGTGTGGGATTGAATGCTGAGAACACGACCAGTCTCCGATGGCAGTGCCAAAGCCAGAATTGGCGGAAGCGCCATTAAAGCACTTCGTTGAGCTGCGTTTCGGTTAACGTAAAAACCCAAACTCGCTCAAAACTTGCAAATACAATCAACCACGTCGACAAATCATATACGCACACAAACAAATGCGAGTTTTACACAAAAAGAATCACTCCACCAATAGCCTAACTTGTTCGAAGTTCCAAGAAAATGGCTATAATGGTTGCAGTTGACTGTGCTATAGGATTGCCAGCGAGTGCCATAAAGACAGGATATGAGTTGGGCTTTAACTGGTCAACATGTCTTTATAATGTAATTGGGCTTCTACCCAAACTATTAATAAAGCCCAACCCTCGATTAGGCAGCGGAGAATTTGTGACGTGTAGTGTAGAGTCTTCATAACAGCGCGACACGTGCAACCGACATTCCGTCACGTGTCGACCCAGAGCGTATCAATCAGTTACCAATGGGATATCAAATGTTTTGAACCTGAAGAAACCGATTGATGCACATTCTCCGCTTCAAATCTTATCTATAAATAGGGATGGATAACGATAATAGCGATAACGAATGACTCTATCTGTTATCTTTATCACTAAAATAATGGATAAAGGTTTCGGTTCCGTTACCATTATCGCTATCCGCTATTCCGCTACGGTCACTACCTTAGCGATAATGGTAGTGGAATTCCGCTAATACAATTCTTATCAATAAGGTTTACATATTCCGCCAATACAATACAATTCGAAACTGATCCCTTCAGAATTCTATGAAACCCAATAAAAGAAGGCTACGAAACCCAGTAAAAGAAGGCTACGAAAGATAAGACCACAAGAACGCCAACAAAAAACCAGAGTGCAGCGGTGCAGAGAGGGCAAAGGCTTCTTTCTCTGAGATGACAGACGGCGAGAGTAGTATGTAGAGAAGATTGAAGATAGGCAATTGTAGTCTGTACTCTGTAGAGAAGCTCGCAAGTCGCGATGGAAGAAGAAGACAACAACTCGCGGCGGCAGCTAGGCTAGGGTTAGTGAAATGTGAAATCTAAAAGTAAAAGGGAAAATTCAAATATTAGTGATAACTGATGGTTGAAGACGCACAACACAACAAAACATGTTTTATATTTTGTTGTGCGTATATGATTTGGAATCTATTAGAATTTGAACCCTGCCCATTAAATTCAAAACTTATAGAATAAACTACCACATCACATTATATTTTATTAATTCAAATTAAATAAAAATTTATTTATGTATATGTCTCCAATAAATTTCTTATTTATGTTTTACAATTCATTAATATAAATATTTTTTATATTTAACAATTTTTAATATTGTTCGAATTTTAAACTTTTGAAATTATTTATATGTAAAAAAAATTAGTTATTACAAAATTATGGATTCATTTATGCCATTTTTATTAGTTGTTTTTTACAATTTTATCTATAATTAAAAATAAATAAATAGATTTTTTTGTTGAGCATATACTATATAAATTGTTACGATTTTTTGTTGTAACTAGGATAATGAAGATTTTTAATTTGCTAAAATTTCTTTTATTTTTGCATCATTGATTTCATTTTTCTTCATGAAATTGTAAGTCCTCTTTATTGTGAAATATTTTATTTTGGATCATTGGTTTTTTTTGTTTTTTTTGTTTTATTTTTTTGAAAAATTATAAATTATGTTAAATCAACCCGACCCAAAAAAAGTTCGTCCCCCCTAACAAAAATTTTTGGCTCCGCCCCTACTCTTTGCCTTAACTTTTTTATGTGGTTTGTGTGGAGTGGCGGGAAAAGGTTCGAGAGGGAAGGAGGCGAGGAAGACGGTGAGGTTGGGAGAAAATAAGGATGTGATCGAGAAAATGAAGTGTCGGTTGAGCAGTAAGGTGAAGATGACCTCATGGAGGTAGGTGCAGGATGAGAGTGAATGCTGTCATGGAGAGAAAGGAGAAGCGAAAGAGGAGGAGGAGGACGACGACGTC
>JAOWBN010190348.1:0-27982 GCA_028565015.1 Pinguicula moranensis | reverse complement strand
AGGTTCATTGCCAAGTTATTGAGAACCTATAGGGTCACACACATTAACACCATTTTCTTGAGGGTTAATTATGAAGTAACCAAAAGTTTTGGGGTCATTTCATAATTTTCGAAAGTCTAGGGACTATTTTGCAATTACTAAATTGTTTAGGGATTTTTCTGAAAAATTCTAGAAAGTTGCTTTATAAATGACACATGTTATACATGCATTAAGACATGTGTTGGGACACTTGTCTACTTCCAAGCGTGTGAGACATGTATTTGGACAAGTGTTAGGACTTTTGTCATTCTTTAAAGCATGTTTGACAGACACTTGTTTGGACATGTGCCATTCTTAAGGCGCTTTGGCTCTTCTATAAATACCCTAAGACTTCTATATGTGAGATGTGGTTGCATTTGAAGCATTGGTCAAAAATTGAGAAGCCTCCTTGTCCAAAAGTAATACCATCGTACAAACGGGATAGATACCAGCGGAGTGGAAGACTAGCGTATTAGTGCCGCTCTATAAGAAACAAGGGAAACATGCAGCAATGGAGCAATTATCGGAGTATTAAGATTTTTAGTCATACTATGAAATTGTGGGAGAGAGTTATTGAATACAGATTGCAAAGAGAAGTAAATGTGAAAGAGAACCAATTTGGATTTTTGCCCGGACGGTCGACGATGGAGGCAATCCATTTTCTCAGATGAATAATGGATAGATATAGAAAATGTAAGTGAAATCTCCATATGGTCTTTATAGACATAGAGAAGGCGTATGATTCTATACCGAGAGAGTTTATTTGGGAATGTTTAAAAACCAAAAAGGTTTCATATATGTATGTGTGGGTTATTAAGGATATGTATGAGAGTGTGAAAACTAGTGTGCGGACTCCAGTCAAGGAAATGTAGTACTTTTCAGTGGATATAGGATTGCACCAATGGCCAACATTGAGTCCGTTCCTTTTTGTGGTGAATATGAATGTACTTTCTCAGGACATGCAAGAGGAAGTACCATGGTGTATGTTGTTCGTAGATGACACTGTCTTAGTTGTAGAGATGAAAGAGAACGTTAACGCTAAGCTGGAGTGTTGGAGAGTCGTTAGCCACTGCTCCCCTATTTTTCCTAATCACTTTCACACCTCAGTCGGTATTTGATCCGTCCCCACCGCTTTCATCGTTCTCATCCTGCTAAGGACCCCCTTCACCTCCCTTGCCGATATTCATCTAACAAAGAACCAATTTTTTGATCGTCACACCGACTCCCCACCACCGAAAATGCTACCATTATCCTGCACCTTGTTAACTTGCTGAAATATCTTTCCCACCTCTCTCTAATCTCCACCTATATCAAGAGCGTTATTTCCGTCCTCATTCTTTATGTAATTTACGGTGTCAATATTTCTAATCCTTTGGGATTGGATTTTTGCGAGCTTATATGTACCTTGTGCACCCTCCTTAGTGTCCAATCTCTTATACATATCCTCGTACGCCTTGGTTTTTGCTTCTTCCCTCGCTCTTTTTGCCTCTAACCTTGCTTTCCGGTATGCTTCCTTTTGTTGCATCATTTCCTCTTCTACGTTGGTTGTCATAGATTGTTTAAATTTATCTTACATGGTTTTCACTTTTTTCTACACCTCCTCACTCTACTGATAGCTTTTTTAGGTATAACGAATTTAAATAGAAAAACAAGTTAAATTACCTAAAACACTCCCCTTACTGCAAGCATATAGTTGTGGTTGTGTAAGTGAAAATAGGGTTGAATCCCAAGTGTTTGGTGTTAAATGTTGATTCATGTGTGAGTAACTAAGCTATTATGCATACAATTTACACAAATGAACATAAAAAGATGAAACTTGTTTTTGGATTTTTAATATTAGGAGACATTAATATAAACGAAGACTTGCGAAATAACTTAACTACCAATGAAATTCAAAACATTTGTGATCATGAGAATATAGACAAGGATTAAGGGATACTCTTAACTATGACTAGGGTGACTTCAATTACCTCAATTTATGAAATTTTGCATGCCAAGGTTAAACTGATTAGAGATTATGTTTTTATGCTCTAGTTTCCTATTTCAGGTACTCATATAATTGTTGGCTAGCTCCCTCTTTCAAGTTATACCTAAACCAAGCTTGAACTAACCCAACTGTATCTTCCTACACTTGATGTCAAAGTAAACAGGAGACTCATTCAAGTGCAATTTCACATTAACAATTTAGTGCAAGAAATCCAGTTCTTAACTACATTGCGTCTAAGCATAGGTTTCAAGTTCTATTTCACAATTATCGCACAACATGGCAATAAAGAGTTAACCAATATTGTATATTTTCACGTAATTTATTTGGCCAAAATAAATCACATGCATTCACTAGTTTAAGTTGTCAAAGAGACTAATCACAGATAACCCAAGACATGAAACTCACTTTCATCTACAAAAAATCAGTCACTAATCCGTCAACTTAATAGTATAACAATAAATTAGATATGCATATTTAATTTTGAACACCACCACATACATTTAAACAATTAAAACATAATAGAAATTCAAGAAATCTCCCTTAAAGAAGCAATCAGACTCAGCTTTAATTCACAATATTTAGGTGGTGAGAACTTTTAAATCAAAAAGCCAATTATTGTTGTAGCTTTATTTCCATCAGAATTTTCTCCTACTCCAGCGGCAACTTTTTCTTCTATTTTGGGTTTCTCCTCTTTTCTCCTTCAACTTTTCTTCTGCATGAACCCTCCTGCCACTCCTTTCTTCGAATTCTCCTCCTTTTCTCTTTTTCAATCTTCTTGTTTTTTCTTCCACTTCTTTCTTTTTTTCCGCCATTCTTTTTCTTTCACTTCTCATCACCTTCTTCTTTTTTATTTTGCACCCTCTTTTTCTATTTTACTGCCTTCTCTTCTTCTTTTTTTTTTTGCTTTTTTTTCTCCTTCCATCTTTGAAAACTTTTATCTCTTGCCGCTCTTATTCCTCTCACCATTTTTCTTTCACACCACAAAATTAGGGCTTTTTTTTGTCTCCTTTGGGCTTTGGGCTTTGAGCTTTAGGATTGGCTTTATGGAAATTGCTTGCCCAAATGAAATGCTAGGCCCAAAATCTTTTTTCTTTAATGTTTTCCTAAAAATTCATAAAACAACCAAAGTTTGATTTATATCGTTTTTCAATAAAAATTACTAAAATTAGTTTTGTATAATAATCAACAAGTGTAAAATTATAACAAAGAAATAAGTATATATGATTTCCATCAAACACCCCAAACTTTAACTATTGTTTGTCCTCGAACAAGTACAAAGTCATCACATATGAAAAAGATTCTACACACTTAAAATGTCTCATTCTAGGCCCAAGAACAAGTATCATGCATAACCCATAATGAGGAATGGGACTTCCTAACTGTTCTTTACAAACCAACAAACCAAATTCTTTAGAACTCAAAAATGTGTGAGTTATTCCTATGTGCAATCGGTCTATTTAAGTTTAAGAAAGATGCATGTGTCAAAGTCTCAAAACCATCATTATTGATTTTTCTCAAACATCCACAATTGGCCATCACTAAATATGATTCTCACAACCTCACAAAATAGGAAAAAATCACACAATTAAGGTGTTCAACGCAACCTTTTCATACGTTGCACCAAAGTACCTTATAGTAATTTTACCTAAATTCCCTTGTCATGCATTGTGCAAAAAATTATATAACATTAAGATGTCATTCAATGCAAGGAGAATTAGCACACGTTGACGGAAACACTCAATGCTGAAAATTAAAAAATAATTATAGCACATCCCAGCATTGAAATACGACAATAAGTTCGCCACACAACATAACATATCATGAAACATAGCATATAGCGCAATTATGCAACACCCCAATCTTAAATCAGGCATTGTCCTCAATGCGAGAAAAGAAAACAATATTAAAGGTAAAGCAAAACTTCCCTAGTTCAAGAAAATAGTATGCTAGCACGGCATGGTTTGGCATGTGTTATTTGTAGGCATGATCCGGCCGCACCGAGCTGATTGGGATCTCAAAACCCGAATGTTATCCACCACCCAATTATTCTTGCAAAACAAACAAAGACCCAGTTCAAAGCATAAAATATATCAAGGGAATGAACCGAACTAAATGAAAACCCTAGACTTATTAAAATTAGCATGCATAAAAAAAAATTAAAAGCAAAGCAAACTCTTGGGTCGTATTAGCTGCACTAGATGTCCCAAGAACAGAGATTGAGTACTTGGGCATCCGTATGCGAGGTAGCACCCCAAAGTGATAGGGTTGGGTTGTCTCCCAACAAGCGCCAGGATTTTATGTCGCTGAATCGACAAGATGCTTAGGCTCTATGAGTCGGGCTACCAAGGAAAGAGAAGTCTTTCCATATAGTGTCTTTTCCATGTCCTCTCACACATATATCTTAAGTTTATTGCCATTAACTTTGAATAAGTTTCCAGTCTCCATATCTTTAATTTTCACAACTCCAAATGAAAATACTTTATGCACCATGAAGGGTCCAGACCAGCGGGACTTAAGCTTTCCTGGAAAAAACCTTAGTCGAGAATCGTATAGCAATACCTTTTGGCTCTCAAAGAACTCCTTAGGGCGAATTGCCTTGTCATGCACTCTTTCTACTTTTTCCTTGTAGATCGTGTAGCTATGGTAAGCTTCAAGCCATAATTCATCAATCTTATTAAACTCCATCTATCGTTTCTCTGCTAAGACTTCATGACAAGGTTAAGCTTTCGCAATGCCCAAAATGCTCGACGTTCTAATTCCAAAGGTAAGTGCTTGCCAAAAACCAATTGAAAGCAGCCCAATATGCCCATAAAGCATCATCCAACTTTTTGGACCAATCTTTTCTTGAAGGGTTCACCACCTTCTCAAGAATTCTTTTGATTTCTCTATTAGATACCTCTGCATGTACACTTGTCTGAGGGTGATAAGATGTGGCAACCTTGTGGTTAACTCCATATTTTATCAAGAGATACTCAAATGCCTTATTGCAGAAATGTTAACCCCATCACTGATAATCGCTTTCGGCATTCCAAATGTGGTGAAGATATTCTTCTTGATGAACTCCACCACAACCTTGCTATCATCAGAAGGAAGAACCGCTGCTTCCACTCACTTTGAAAGATAATCTACGGCCGCTAAGATATACTTGTTGCCAAAAGATGAATGGAACGACCCCCACCTCTTGGATATTTTTCATTGGCATCTCATTTTGCCAAGGGATGTTGCCAACCCTCTGACATTTGTCACACTGCTTTGCCATTCTACAGCATCCTTAAAGATGGTAGGCCAATAAAAGTCTAATTGAAGAACTTTGATGTTGTATTTCTTCCTCCAAAATGGAAACCATAAGGAGATTGATGACAACCCTCTAATCTTAGCGGTTGCTCAATTTTGGTCATACATCTCCTAATAAGGCCTTTACTTCAAAGACGAAGTAAATATGATTCCTCCCATATGTAGTACTTTGCATCATGAAGATATTTCTTCCTTTGTTGATAAGATAGTTCGAGTGGAACCTTATCTATCACCAGGAAGTTTGCCAAGTCAAAATATCATGGTAATGAGTGAATTGACTTAAAGGCAAAGAGTTTCTCGTCAGGAAAAGTCTCTTTGATATGCAACTCCAGCTCATATTCTTTATGTGCCTCTCCTTCCAACCTTTAAAGGTGGTTAGCTACTTGATTCTCTGGCCCCTTCCTATCCTTGATTTTCAAATCAAATTCCTAGAGGAGGAGAACCCACCTAATCAATCTAGGTTTTGTATCTTTCCTCTGCATGAGGTACTTGAGGGCTACATGGTCAATGTAGACAATCACTTTGGCACCTAGCAAATATGATCAATATTTTTCAAAGGCAAACATCACTGCTAGCATTTCCTTCTCCATGGTAGAGTAATTAGTCTGAACATCATTCAGCGCCTTGCTAGCATGACATATCTTGTTTTGCCTTTGATTGAGCACTTCCCTACAGCATAATCGTTTGCATCGCACATCACCTCAAAGGGGCAACTCCAATCTAGAGTCACAATAATTGGTGCATTCGTCAACTTATCCCTTAGCACCTTAAATGCTACCATGCATTCCTCATCAATGTTAAAGAGCACATCCTTTTATAGTATATTACAGAAGGGTTAGGCCAGTTTTGAGAAGAGATTTTATTACCCAAGACGATGCCTTCCCGCACCATGAACTGACATTTCTCCCAATTGAGAACTATATTTGACTCTTCACATCTCTGGAGTACTCTTCCCAAATTCTCAAGGCACAACTCAAATGATAATCCAAAGACAGATAAATCGTCCATAAACACATTTATGATGTCTTCCACCATGTCATTAAATATGGTCATCAAACACCTTTGAGAACTCGTATGTGTATTACATAAGTCAAAGGGCATCTGCCAAAAGGCAAAAGTACCCAAGGGATAGGTGAAAGTTGTCTTTTCTTGATCTTGTGGCGCTATGGTTATCTGATTGTAGATGGAGTATCCATACAAGAAACAATAGAAGAAATACCTAGCTCTACGGTCTAAGAGCTGATCCAAAAATGGGAGAGGGAAGTTGTCTTTCTGAGTAGCACTGTTCAATTTTCCGTAATCCATGCATACTTTCCAAGAATTAACCACTCGGGTAGCCACTAGCTCTTGTGAGTCATTCTTCACCACTGTAACTCCTCCTTTCTTTGGTACGCACTGCACTGGACTCACCCATTTACTATAAAAAATCAGATAGATCATGCCAAAGCCAAGAAGCTTAATGGCTTCCTCCTTCAACTTCTTTCATCATATGGTTGAACCTTCTTTGTCTGTCTGCTGCTGGTTTTGCATTCTCTTCTAACAAGATTTTGTGCATGCAAACTAATGGATTTATGCCTTTGATGTTGACAATTGTCCACCTAATGACCAACTTGTGCTTCCTTAGCAAGTCTAAGAGTCTCTCCTCTTGCTCAGGCTCAATTGAAGTTTCAGGCTCAATTGAAGATAGATAACCACGGGTGAAGTCTTGTTTGCTCCCAGAAAGGCATATTTCAAATTTGCAGGTAACTTCTTTAACTCTAACTCATATGAAACCATGACGGAGGGTCTCAAGTTTCCATTTCTGAAATGCTAGACCTATGGACTCCTATCAATGGTCTCCACAACTCAATTGGTAATTCCTAGAATAGACTCGTTCAAGTGACAACCTTCAACCATATTATCAACTTCTTAGAAAATTGATGAGTCAAATTGATCAAAACCTTTATCATCTTCAATGGAGGAATTGTAGTTAGATTCTTCCAAGATACATTTGTCTACGATATCCAAATCAAAATAAGACTTTACTTCCTTGGGGTGTCTCATTGCTTTGACAACGTTAAAGGTCCATTACTCACCATTTACCTTAAGAGTAATGGTATTGTTCTTGACCCCAAGGTGGACATCTTCAGTGGCTTGAAATGGTCTCCCAAAAAAAATAGGAATTTCAACATCTTCTTCCATGTCATGAACAATAAAATCCACTGAGAGGACAATTTTGCCTACTTTCACTAGCACATCTTCAATGATCCCAGTAGGCTTGACAACCGAATAATCCGCCAGTTATAGGGTAATATTGATTTCTAACTTCTTTTCGAACCCTAAATACTTGGCATTGGTGAGTGGCATTGAACTAATCCTGAATCCTTGATCTAACAATGCTCTCGAAAAGTATCCCCTCTCAATTTCACACTGAATGATGCAACTCCTTGGATCCCTCCCCTTGATTAGAATACTACCTCGAATAAGGTATCTGCAGTTCATACTAAGTGCCACAATCCCCTCTTCCAAAATATTCTCTTTATTTGTCACAAAGTCTTTGATGAACCTGGAATGCTTGGGAATATTTGTAATCAATTTCACTAAGGGAGTATTGACATTAATCTTTCAAAATATTTTTAAGCATCCTTTGAAGTCTCGTTCCTTTCTAATCTTTTTACGACCTCTTGAAGGGAAAAGTGATTGTGGAACATACTCACGCACCACAGGAGTAGGTACTTTCTCAATTTCTTCCTTCTTCTCCTCTTCTTGCTTTGGTGCATTCTCAACTTTATCTCAATCTGAGTCATCATCTTCCTTTTCAGGGTATTTGGCTTCATCATTTTTCTCTTGATCATCCGAAACCACTTGCTTTCAACTTCTCAGAGTTACTCTCTTACAATCTTTCCGTTTTGGATTGGGAATGGTATCACTAGAGAGTGAGCCTTGCTGTCTTTGGTAGATCGATTGGGCGATTTGCCCAACTTGCATTTCTCCTCATATTTGCATCAATGTGACCAATTCTTTGCTAAAAATTCTTGTCCCTTTCATCAAGTCTGCTCAAGGTGGCATCCACCTTCATCGTGTTCTCTTCAAATGAAGGTTCTTCTCTTCTTGCCTTATATATCCAAAATCGGGTGGAGAATTAGTGTTTGGCCTCCATTGTTTTATGATTCTCCATGAGGCTAATTGCCTTGATTTTCATATCTCCATCCTCCTACTGGGGCCTCTCCAGTTACTAGTTTGATTGAAGCATGGACCCTGATTAAAATTGGGACGACGATCATTGATGTAATTGATTGATTCATTAATTAGATGACATTGATCAGTATGATGGTCCCCTTGGAAAACTCCACAGCTCATAACTCCTTTACCACCTACATCGAGCTGAAAGTTGTTGAAACCCCTAGCCAATTTCTCGATCTGTGCCTCAAGACTGGTGAGGCAATCTACATCAATAGCTCATCCTCCCATGGCTGGTTTATTGGGTGACAATCTTCTCATGGGGCTACGAGCATTCATTCCCAGCCAACTAAGTGAATAGGTCTCTAACTTCATCCATGGATTTGTCTTTCAAAGTCCCTCCAGCACATGCATTCACCATTGCCATGACTTCCATGTTTAATCTCTTGAAGAATACTTCCAAATCTCTTCCATTCTCTAACCCAAGGTTAGGACACTTCCCCAACAACTCTTGGAACCTCATCCATGTTTCTGAAAATACTTTGTCTTGAAATTGTTGGAATTGCAAGATTTCTATTCGAAGCTTCTCCAGTTTTGAGGGTGGAAAGTACTTGAGCAGAAATTTTCTTTGATGTCCTCAAAGAATTCCAAGTTAAAACCCATTATGTGCCTGTCCTCTCAAGGAAAATAGGAAGAGAATCTTTCTCACAGTATCCTGTGACACACCTTGTGGTCTATACGTGTTGCTAAGAGTGAGGAAATTTTTTATGTGAGCATTAGGGTCCTCATGCTCATATCTATGAAAAATGGCCCCATTTTGAATGAGGTTGATTAGCTGCAGAGGGATTTGAAAGCTCTCATCATTCATAACTCTAAATTGTTATATCTGATCGAACATTGGCTCAAATAAGTCCCCAAATACTCTGGGTCTATCTACAGGAACCTGTGCAAGTACACAGGGTACATTATTACCTACTTGGTTGTTCGGGCCATTCTGTTGCTGATTGCTTAGATCATTCTGCTGTTGATTGTCAACTCGATTACCATCCATTGTAGGAATGTATAAGAGATTGTCAAAAACTACTCCCAGGTAATGGCATAAAAAACTTGATGATTTTTTTAGGTATAATGAATTTAAGCATAAAACCAATTTAAATTATCTAAAAATACTCACTTTACCGCAATCATATGAGTGTGGTTGTGTAAGTGAAAATAGGGTTGAATAACACAAGGAGTGTTTGGTGTTGAGAGTTGTTTCAAATATGACTACCTACACTAATATGCACACAATTCACACAAATGAAAGTAAAAAAATGAAACTTGTTTTGTATTTTTAATATAAAAAGAAATTGATATAAATAAAGAATTACGAAATAAGTTAACTAAGTATGGAACTCTAAGCACTTGGGGTTACGAGAAGATAGACAGGGTTTAAAGGATATTCCAAAGTATGACTAGGGTGCCTTCAATTTTCTCAATTTATTCAAGTTTGCATGCCAAGGTTAAACTGATTAGGAATGATACTTTTACGCTCTAGTTTCCTATGTCTATTACTCCTATAATTGTTGGCTAATTCACTCTGTTGAGTTATACCTATCCAAGTTTTAGCTAACCCATCTGCATCGTCCTACACTTAATTTCAAAATAAACAGGAAACTTATTCAAGTGCGTGTTCATATTAACAATTAAGTGCAAGAAATTCACTTTTTACCTACCTTATGTCTAAGCATAGGTTTCAAATTCTATTTGATAATTATTGCACAATATATCAATAAAAAGTTAACCAATATTGTGTATTTTCACGTAATTTATTTGGCTATTATAAATCCCACGCATTCACTAGTTTAAGTTGTCAAAGAGATTAATCACAAATATTTTAAGACATGAAATTCACATTAATCTACAAAACTCATCAACCATTTGTCAACTTAGGAGCATAAAAATAAATTAACTATGAATATTTAATTTGGAACAACACCACATAAATTTAAAACAATAAAAATATAATTAAAACTTAATAATTCAGAAAACTACATTAAATAAGTAATCCAATCGTTGCTTTAATTCATAATCTTTAGGTGGTGAAAACTTCCAAATCAAACAACCAATTTTTCTGCAATAGCTTTATCTTCTTTCCTCTCCTTCTTTCCTCTCTCCTTTGCGTCAACCTTCTTTCTTCTGATTTATTTTTTCAATTTTCTTTTTTTTGTTTCTTGATTTTCTTCTCAGCTTTTCCGCCGTCATTTTTTTCTGCGGCTGCTCCTCTCGAAAAATCCCTTCGTCACCTCCTTTTCTTCCCTTTTTAAACCTCCATCCCTCCTTTATTTTTTTATTCTTTCCTCCAAAGGGCTTCACGTTTTTTTTCCTTTTGGGCCAATAAACATTGCCCATTTTAAATGATTGACCCAATTTTCAATGAATTTACCTAAAAATTTATAAAACAACTCAAGTGAAAATCATATCATTTTTTCAATAATTTTTTTAAAAATGTATCATTTATAATTATCAACAAGTGTAAAATCATAAGGAATAAATAGGTCTATTTGATTTGCATCAGGTATCGGAGCTAGGTTTGTGGTTTATGTTGCTGATTCAATCGGAATTGACGGTGGACAGTACTAGAAAATCAGGATCTACGATAAACACTTAACAACCTGATCACCGAGCTGCAGATTGTCCATCTTGAAGAACTAGTCCCAGACAAATACTTATTCAAAGGCCATGAATCAGGAATCTATAAGGTCCAAGCCATCTATCAACACATCTTATCACTAAAACAACCATATTCAGAGGAAGAAAAAGCAAATCTGGTGCTGATCTGGAACAGCATAACGCCAAGGAAAATAGCTATTTTTACTTGGAAAATGGTGCAAGGTGCAATACCAGTGAAAGAGGCCCTACAACATAGAAGAATAATCCCACAGAATAATCCTTAAGTTGTCCACTTTGCATATCAAATAGTGAAAATGAATCTATTATACACCTGTTCTTTGAATGCAAAATATCTTTACAGGTATGGAGAAAAATCATAGAGTGGATGGCTCTTGATGAGCAGACGATCCTGCAAGCAGTACCTTCACTAGGGAGATTCTTAGATGTCAAACCAAGTGGAGTGGAGGAAGCAATATGGAAAGCTTTGTGGCAAGCAACAATTTGGGGATTGTGGAAAACTAGGATCAATGCTCATTTCCAAGCAAAGGATGTCAACATAGATTGGAAGGTTCAATCTATACAGCGTGATGTCTAGCTATGGATTAAAGCCAAATTCCCCCCCCCCCCCCAAGTTCCCATTCACTTTCATTGATTGGCTAACTAATCCTTTAGAGTGTATGCATAGACATAAATAAATAAATAAATGGCATTGATTCTTACAATTCGGTTATAACAGCTTTAGCCACTCACTATATTGGCACTGGATTGTGTTGAGCTCCTTTAATAGTTGTAGATTGTGTTGATTAGCTTTCATAATGGAGAAATGACTAACCATATTGTTATTATGGAGATATGGAGTTATGCGAATATGATTAGCTTCCACACTTTCATACGTGCAGATTTGCATAATTGCATATTTACAGATTGTGATCATGGATTGTGCTGCTACTATTAGTTACAGGACTAACAATGTGCAGAGCAAGATATACCAGATTTGCATATTACCAGATTGGATTATGGAGATATGGAGTTATTTGAATATGATTAGCTTCCATACTTGCATACTGGCAGATTTGCATATTTGCAAAAATACAGATTGTGTTCATGGATTGTGTTACTAACATTTACAGGACTAACAATCTACACATACTGCTAAGCTATGAGCCAAGAGTCTGGTACTGAAGAAAATCAGAAATGAAAGCTCTTCCAGCAAGATATACCAATATCTGAAATACAGGAAATACTCCTCCTGTCCTATCTCCAACTATGTGCATTGAATCTCTGCATTTCACCTCATCTACTTTTCGGTACAGGTTAGGGATCCATAAGCGCAACAACAATCTGGATATGCATCCCCTGTATAAAAACAGCCCCAGAATGTTTACCATAATGTGTCTTAGTGTCTAGGCTCCTCAATGTGTAGAAAATAGGAAAGCAATAGAAAAGTGAAAGAAAGACCATCAAATCACTCAAAGGAGGAAGAGGGAAAGAAAGAATACATGAGATGATTAATTTGAATATTCATGCATATTGGGATTTCTTTCACATTAGTGGCCAGCACCTATAATGTATAAGATTACGGTATACAGGCTAGCCTTACAGAGAGAGAATTCTGGGAAGGAGTTCGCCACTATAGGTCTTGACCACTATAGAGACAGCTGTGATAATAGCGGTCTATTAGGGAGCATTGCTTTCATGGTTAAACTTTTGTAAATATTTGATTTATAAAAATTTGGCTTTTACTAAAAAAAAAAAGGATCTTCGATAAACTTGGTGAAAGAAGAGTATATCTACAGTGTACTGACATAATGCCCAAATTCTGGCATTGATTTACAAACCCTTAACTTAGGGTTTGGTGAGATCTCTTCGAACTCTTTTTGATTCTCTTATTTATGTACTGTGTTTGAGCTATATTCTTGCATACGAGTTGAGTAGATCTGCACACTGTGAATTGTTTTTATTGAATTTTTGGATTTAAATCACTTGATTTGTGATCTTGAAATTCCGTGTGTTGTTTTTGTTGTTATAAACCTAGTTGAAATTGTTGTTTTGAATTGAGATTGTTCATATTAGGATCCTCTTCAGTATAACATACTTTCGGAAATTTACAATCCAGGAAATATGGGGATTAATAGATTAGATGTGGCTATGTTTGACGGTAAAATGAACTTCCGTATGTGGTCTATGAAATTAAAAGCACTGCTCTCATTTAATAAAGTGTTAATTGACCTACAATAAGATGAAACTAAATGGTCTGTGTAACAAAAGGCTAAGAAAGTTGAAATAAATTAAAAGGCTTATAATCTTATCATACTAAATCTAAATTAAAATGTCCTTAGAAAAGTAGACTAAGTTGGAGTCTACCTTTGGAAGCACTAGTGAACCGAATCTATTGTTTGTTAAAGGTTCATTGTTTTCATTTAAAATGGATACAAATAAAACACTCGATGATAAATTTCTAAAATTGAACTTAGCTCTTAGTGGTATAACTCAATCTTGATGAAGGAAGTAAGGCTATGATACTATTGAACTCATTACCTAAAGACTATCAAGTTGTAAATAATGCACTACAATATTCGGGAATAGTCCCATCCTTAGAACTTATACTATCAAGACTTAAGGCTAGGGAATTAGAACTGAAAGTGATAAAGAGGATTGGTAATGCACTGTTCATAAGGTCTAAGAATGAACCTAACAAAAACAACACATCAAATTCAAATAAGAACTCTAAGAACAATAAGAAAAAAGTTCAAGAACTACAAGAATACTAATAATTGTAAAAGGATGATGCAAGAAAATGTTTTATATGTAATAAGCCTGGACAATTTAAGAAAGAGTGTTATAACTGGTTAAGGAGACCAAAAGAAAATGAGTCAAACATAGCTCAAGAAAATAAAAATGAACAAAACTTTGATGTATTGACAGTAACTGACCACATTTATTCAAAAAATTTGAATGTTTCAGAACATGCATATGAAGCATTAATGGTGGCAAGGGAGAGATCTAACAGTGAGTGAGTCTTAGACGCCAGGTGCTCATACCATATGAGCCCCAACAGGGACTGGTTTGATAACTTTAACAATTCTGCAACTGGGACTAACTTTATGAGTAACAATGACACATGTCCAGTAGAGGAGAGTGGGAATATAGCTTTGAATTTGAATATTAGTAAAACCATCAAATTAACAGAAGCAAGATATGTACCTCAACTTAAAAGAAATCTAATTTCTTTAGGTACACTAGATGAATCAGGGTGTCATTATCAAGGAGGAAATGGACTGATTAGACTCTTTAAAAATAACTAGTTAATGTTTGAAGTTAAAAAATAGAACAAGCTTCATATTCTTGAAGGAATACATGATTCTCAAGTAAACAATTGTGTTTTAGTTTCAAATGCACTATACTGTATAAAATTGTGGCACCTTAGGTTAGGGTATATGAGTAAAAAATGATTAGATATCCTGCACAGAAAAGGCTTATTGGGTAAATACAAAATCTGTGATTTGGACGTTTGTAAATCACGCATCATGGGAAAATAACACAGGACAAAATTTTACAAAGGGGTGTATTTATCTGAACAACTACTTGAATATGTGTATACAGATGTATGGGGTCCAACGTCAGTGCCAACTTAGGGTGGCAGTAGGTATTTGTTATCTCTGGTAAATGACTTTAGCAGAAAATTGTGGATATTTCTTTTGAAAACTAAAGATCAGTTGTTTTCTAAGTTTAAAGAGTGGAAAACTATAGTTGAAAATCAAAAAGATAAAATGATTAATACCTAAGAACTAACAGTGGATTGGAATTTTGTAATCTAGAATTCGATAAATTCTATGATGAAAATAGTATTACAAAATATAGGACAGTAAAACACACCCCACAACAAAATGGGGTAACTGAGAGGATAAACAGAACCTTTTTGGAAAAGGTTAGGTGTCTACTAGATACAGTTGGTCTTAATAAATCTTTTTTGGGGGGAAACAATTAATACAATAATACATCTAGTGAATAGAAGCCCCTCAACAACACTGAATTTTGAATGTCTTGAAGAAATTTGAATAGGAAGAAAATTGAATCTTGATTACTTAAAAGTATTTGGATGCCTTTCCTATGCATCACAAGGAATGGCAAGTTAGACCCTAGATCAACAGAGTGTGTTTTCTTTGGGTACCAAGAAGGAACCAAAGGGTACAGACTGTGGGATAGGTCATTTCCTGGTTTTAAAGTTTTGATTAGCAAAGATGTAATCATCAATGAAATGGAATTTACTTATGCTAATTCTAACTCTGCGAAAAAATAAGGATTTAAGATTTTGAGGTGGAGATATCGATAGACACTCCACCAGATGAACCTCATGATGTTCAACACATAGAGGATACACTTGACATAAGTGTACAACCAAAAACTGGAGAAAATCTAGAAGAGGAGACTGATCTCACTAACTATCAGCTAGCCCGGGATAGGGAAAGAAGGACAAATGTAGTAAGGCCAACAAGATTTAACTGCCTAGCATACCTAATATACAATGCTCTAGTTGCAGGGATGGAAATCTCATCTTTTGAACCTGAGACATTGATGTAACATATGGTGCAACAAGCATTGGCAGGCGTGCTGTACACCATGCAGCCCAATAAGATTATTCAAGAACAATTACTTTGCTTTAAATGTTGTTGGTTATTATTGCTTTTGTAGTTTTCCTTGTACGCGTGATTAGCATTTAAGATGTTGTCTTTTCCAATGCTTCTATAAGTACCTGCGAAGAGAAGAAAGAAAGGAGTTGATTTTGAATGGAAAGAACATTTTAAGAGATACGTCTCTTCCTAGAATTCTAGTTTAGAATTTGTTCATTGTTTCAAGAACCGAAACAAAGAAGTTTTTCACTTTCTGTTTACACAAGAACACAGTCTTGTATTTGCTGTGCAAATCAACATATTATAATCCTGAAGACCTATTCCTTCGTGAGAATAGGCAAATCATTGTAACTTGTCACCTCGAGTTGCACCAGTTGGTATCAGAGCGAAGACCGTATCCGTTCTGGTTCATCTTCCAACAATTCTTATTGTTGGAAGTCTTGTAGTTTATCAATAAAAAAAAAGTTCATTCTGGCAGATTCGTGAAGATGCTGCAATGGATATGGTCTCTCGGCAAATCAATAACAACCAAATCGGTTGGTTACCGTTTCTGGTATGTTTCATCATTTTCAATGGAAATTTCTCGTTCTTGTTTTGCTAATTCGGGAGACTACAAAGACGACGAGGAGCGTACAGAGTACGAGGGTCCACCAATCTTTGATGAATATCCAGGAGAATTTGGCGAAGGCTCTGCAAAGAATGTAGATCATTAACTGGAAAATGACGTAGCCATTTCCTCATCCGATACACCTTTATCTTCAGTAGCAGGCATGAGGAAGTTGTCCTTATTCATTGTAAAGGATCCATCGGCTCATAACAAGGTTGTCTCAACAAACTTTTCTGTCTCATTTATCTGTGAGATTTTCCAGAATGTACTAGAAAAACTTCTCCCGTCTGCGGGCTATATTTTTGGAAGTGAAACAGAGGCAAGATTTCACTCCAAAGTTCATGGTTTGGGGACAGAACATGTTAGCGGGATTGAGTTGAAAGTGGTCAAGATTTCAGAGGTTTTCAAACCTCCCAAAGCTCTACGAAACAAAACCATTGTTAAGCCCCTGAATTTGTGGACAAATTCTTTGCTTCCTGTAGGGGCTGATGTAACGTATGGTGCAACAAGCATTAATGGAGAAGTGGTAGGCGTGTTGTAGACTACGCAGCCCAAGAAGATTATTCAAGAACAATTACTTTGCTTTAAATTTTGTTGTATATTATTGCTTTTGTAGTTTTCCTTGTACGCGTGATTAGCATTTAAGACAGTGTCTTTCCATTGCATCTATAAGTACCAGCGAAGAGAAAAAAGAAAGGAGTTGATTTTGAATGGAAAGAACATTTCAAGAGATGCGTATCTTCCTAGAATTCTATTTTAGAATTCGTTCATTATTTCAAGACCGAAACAAAGAAGTTTTCGACTTTTTGTTTACGCGAGAACAGAGTCTGGTATTTACAACGCAAATCAACATATTATAACCCCTGAAGACCTATTCCTTCGTGAGAAAAGGCAAATCATTGTAACTCGTCACCTCGAGTTGCATCAGACATATACTGAAGCAATTAAATCTAAGGAAGCTAATAAGTGGAAAACAGCCATGGAAGAATAAATGAACTACTTGAGGAAGAATAGAACATGGCAACTTGTTCCAAGGACAAAATATAATATGATAGTGGACTGCAAGTGGATCTATAAGGTAAAAGAAGGTATGTCTCCTACTGACCCTCCTAGATTTAAAGCTAGAATAGTAGAAAATGGTTTTACTCAGAGGGAGTGAGTAGATTTCAATGAAATTTTCTCTCCAAATGTTAAATTTAAGACAATTAGAATCATGTTAGCATGTGTTGCTTGTTGTGATCTAGAGTTGGAACAATTAGATGTGAAAACTGCATTCTTATATGGCAACTTAGAAGAGGTTATATACGTGGAACAACTTGCTAGTTTTATTGATAAGACGTATTCTAAACATGTTTGTTTATTAAAGAAACCATTGTACTGTTTAAAATAAGCACCATGTCAATGATACAAAAGGTTTGATACTTTGTAATTGGGATAGGGTTTACCCACAAACATGATAGTTGTTTGTACTTTATACACTTTGATGCTTGTTCTATTTATCTATTGCTTTATGTAAATTATATGTTGCTAATTAGCAAGTCTAGATCTAGGATTGATATACTGAAATCTAAATTAAGATCTGAATTTGATATGAAGGACTTAGGGGGTGCTAAAAAAATTCTAGGAATGGAGATAGAAACAAGAGATAAGAATATCTTAAAGTTGCATCAATCTAATTGTTTGGAGAAACTATTGAAAAGATTTGATATGTTTGATGCTAAACATGTGAGTATACCATTAGCAAGACACTTCTGTCTTTCAAAGGAACAAAACCCTAAAACTCCAAGTGAAACAGTAAAAATAGAAAGTATTCCTTATGCAAATTTACTTGAATCATTGATGTATGTCATGGTCAGCACTAAACCTGATTTAACCTTTGCAATATATTTATGAAGTAGATATATGTCTAACATTGGCTTAGAACATTGGTCTACCCTTAAATGAACAGCAAGATACATCAAGGAAACTTCAAATATGGGGCTGGTTTACACTAATTAAAGCAAGGTGTTAACCTTGTTGGTTTTGTAGATTCTGATTTTGCAGGAGATAAGGATTCTTGCAAGTCCACTACTGCCTACTACTAGTGGTTGGAAGTCTCAACTTCTGCCACTAGTAGCCCTCTCAACTACCGAGGCTGATTACATAGATATGACTGAATCTTTTAAAGAAAGTATGTAGCTACAAGGGCTAATAAAGGAGATATGCATATCTTCAAGTTCTTATACCTTTTTTTTGGCAGCCTATTTGCCATTTGTCTCAGCAATAATCCAGTCTTCCGTGAGAGGACAAAACATGTGGACGTGAAATATCACTACATTAGAGATTTGATAACTGAGAAGAAGGTGGAGATGAAGAAAATACCAACTAAAGATAATCCAACTGACTTGGGAACAAATGTGTTGGCAATAGCTAAGCTCTAGCACTGTCAACAGCTCCTTGGACTAAGTTGAACTGTCACTGATGGGTGACAATGAGCGAATGAAGACTAGGCGATAACTTGGTGCGTGTAGTAAAGTGTTCAAGATGGAGTGATCAAAGCTAAAGGTGGAGTTGGAGTTCAAGGTGTAGAATGAAGAACAGTGAACTCAAGCTCAAACGGTGTCATTTCATTTAGTGAGAGGACTATATCTCAACTGTTGGATCAAGTTAGGATGGACATGAGAGATTAAGAACCCATGGACTCATCTAGATCGCTGCATATTGAAGATGGACGGGTCAAATAGACTCATCTAGATCGCTGCATATTGAAGATGGACGGATCAAGTTAGAAAAACTCTCTCTCTCCCTCTCTCTTTTGAATTTGAGTACAACAGGATAAATCTTGTATTTTTTTTAATCTTATTGTATCATGCAATATTACTTGTTACAATGGGTTAATTAGTGTAATCAAGCGTACAAGTGCGCAACATGTCACTTTTTGCCCAATCTGGGGGAGTGGCCGTACGGTTCTGGCTGTCTTCTAGAAAGCTGAACTCACAGTAGCAGCCCTGGACTTCCTCGCAATCTGAGATTTTTAGGGAGGATCTCCAAAAATCTCCGAACCTTGATCTGATGATATTCATTAAGCACCATACATTAGTATTGATTGGATTGTCGACTTGAAATTTCTAGACAAAGCCTCACCTTTCTAAGAATCCAACGATAGAAAATCATCTAAACAGCAGAGCATAGGGACTTTCTCAACAGAAACCCAACATTCTCTGGACTCCTTTTTGACTCCATCAGTTATCACCCAGGATCAAACAGATTTCATCGGCGGTTGCTTGTCCTTCATATAGTTTGCCTTATCCTGATAATTGTCGAAGACCACCAGTAAGCTGCTTCCACCCTTATGGTTTAGGATATATATACTCCTTGAAACCCCTGATGACGAAATTGAGCTTGCACAGAGTCGGCAGTGGAGATGGTAAGAGGCGACATCACAACAATGTTTTCAAAAAAACTGGTACCTTCCGTGCTAGGCTCAAACACTTTTGTCATCACAGTTTTAACTTCTCTGTATTTCGTTTGAGGCGGCGGTGACACATGGGGCATTGCTGGCAACTTTTCCTCCTTCAAATGGCCATTAGATCTCGTTGGCAAGTGGTTCTTGGGGAAATTTATGTGAAGATAACAGTCACACAGTTTCATACCTTCCAATAACTCCTCCAATCTTGTAGGTTCTCTGGAGAAATGAACAAATCCGGAACGCTTCCCTTCTCGGCTTAGTTTTCCTAGGATCTTAGACTTCTGTAGTGGCCCCATATATCTGGAAAACTTTGAGTAGAGAGGTACCGTTGCAATCTTTCTTTTGACTCTTTCAAAAAAAATCCTGACTATGGTTTTCTACGGGTTTTTGGCTCTAATTGTTATCCATATACATGGGATACTCGGAAAAACCTGTTCGAAACACAAATCTACTCTATGTATATTTTGAAAACTCTGTAAAACCGTTGAAAGAAGATGCTCCAGAAAGGGGTGAGATCTTCAATGATCTAAACCATATGTTGTTGTATTGATTTTATGAGAAATGAGATAGCGCAAGAATTCCACAAGAAAGGTGGCCCCTGCATGATTAACATAAGATGGACAGTTGGCATTGGTGTTTAATACGTGAGAATTAATGTTAAATACGCGGGACCCACATTTCTTGTGGAATTCTTGATAAAATTTCTTGCTCTATATCATTTCTCTTATTTTATAGATACAAGTATGTGTACAAGGAATATACAAGGTAAGTTTGACCTATAATTTGGTAACATCTTTCCCATGATTTGTGAGTGATAAATCCCTGAAATCTTGGGAGTTATCATTATCACTAACACCCTCAAGCAAATAGTAGGTAAATCAACATGAGCTTGGCACGAAGAAACTAAAAACGAGAGGTGCCAAAACCCTTGGTCAAGACATCCACAACCTGATCATGAGTCTTAAGGTGTTGAATCACAATATCTTTATTGAGAACCTTCTCACGAATAAAGTGGCAGTCGACCTCTATATGCTTTGTCCTAGCATGAAATATAGAATTAGAGACCAGAGCTAGAGCACCAATATTATCACACCAGAGAATCGGGTGGTCAACAAGTGGTATCTTCAAGTCCTGAAATAGCATCCTGATCCAGTATAACTCGGCGGTAGTCAGGGCCATGGCTCTGTATTCTGATTCAGTGATGGAGCGTGATACAATAGATTGCTTTTTAGCCGACCACGAGATAAGGCATGAACCCAAAATATCCCAAATCCAGTGGTTGACCTTCGATCATGTGGATCTCTGGCCCAGTCAAAGTCACAAAATGCTTGCAGCTGGAGAGAACCAGCTATATACCATAATCCATGATCCGAGGTCCCCTTGAGATATCGTAAGACATGTTTAGCTGCTCCTCAATTTTCCACCGAAGGGCCATGCAAATGTTGAAATAATTAGTTTACAGGAAAGGCAATATTAGGATGGGACAATGTGCAGTACTGTAATTAGGAGTGGGCAATCGGGATTCAGATCGGGTATCCCTAAATCCCGATCCTGTCCTGAACTAGATTAGGACTAGTTTTTCGGTCACGATCCCGACCCGAGACCCAAAATTTTATTTATTTATTTATTTATTTCTAAATTTTTAGTATTTTTTTAATATTTTTTATAAATCGGGACAGGTTGTCCCAAAGCCCGATCTCGACCCAAACTTATTTTGGCACTGAAATCTCAATCCCGATCCCGACCCAAAATCCTGAAATTTTGTCAAAATTTGGGATTCACCCGAGGCCCGATGACCGTTTGCCCACCCCTAACTGTAATGCTCCCACCATCTGTCTACATAGAGTAGTATCTAAAAGACCAAGCAGGGAAGTATCTGATGTACTATAGGACGAACTGGAGGACGAAAGTGATGGGAGGGCTTAGCTCCTATCATCATGGTTCGCTCCAATAGATCTGAGAAATATTTGCTCTATCGAATATAAAGGTCAAAGGAGTTGCACACCGCATCAAGACCAAGAAAGTTGCCACGATCTCCCAAATCACGAAGGCGAAAACTGGCTTGAAGACTCGTAATAATTGGAGTAATAGCCTGCCCAAATGTACCAGTGACAAGAATATCATAAACATAGACAAGAAGGAATATTTGAACATTACGAGAGTGAAAGGTGAATAAGGAGGAGTCATTGGGCAAGTATAGGAAGCCCAGATCCAGTAGAGTCTGCGACAGTCGAACATACCAAGCCTAGGCACTCTTTTCTCATAAAATCAGTACAACAACATATGGTTTTAGGGTGAGCCTTGTCAAGTGAACAGATGTAATTTAACACATCTCAGATGAGACAGAAAGCCAGGCTGTTGTTCCATGTAAACAATCTCATCAAGATCACCATTAAGGAAAGCATTTAACACATCAAGTTGCCTAATCTGCCAGTCAAAATGAACCGCAATAGTAAGAAAAAGGCGAAGTGTAGCCATTTTTACCACATGACTGAAAGTTTCCCTAAAGTCAAGTCCACACTCATGTTCAAAGCCACGAGCTACCAACCGAGCCTTGTATCGATCGATAGAACCATCTGATTTCTATTTGATGCTATATACGCATGTGCATCAAATCACATGATGGCCAGGTGGACGTGGGCAGAGCGACCATGTATGATTATCTACTAATGTATAAAACTCCTCTTTCGTATCAGTTTGCCATTCTGTGGAAGATGCATCCTGTAAATAAGTGGTAGGTTCACGAGGAATCTGAACACTAACAAGTGCATGAAAGGGATGCCGAGTAGCATAGTAAGTGTTAAAATATGAAAATTGTTTAGGATGACTAGAACCTGTTTGGTATCGTGTGACCATGGTGTTAGATGGGAGAGATACAGAGACATCAGGTTCGAGACCAGGAAATAGCCTATCTCCTTTGAAGAGGCTGGGTCAGGATGATGAGTCAGGACTAGATCACTATATGATGACTCATGTTGTGTAAAGGAAGGTACGAGCAGCGATGATGAATCCAGTACAAGTAAGGTAGGTAATGAATCAGGGAGATGCGGGGGCGTGTGCTATGAAGGACCTGTGATAGAAGAGGGGCCAAGATATGCATTGGTGAAAGTATCTAAAAATGGAGAGCTAGTACCTGAATCATGGCAACCATCAAGAAGGGTGAAGTCTGAGCAGCATGTTCCAAGCCAGCAGAAACACAATTTCAACAAAGTTAACATGCCGAGACAGATATGTGATTCAAAACACAGGATCATAGCACTTGTAACCGGAATGTTGAGAACTATAACCAATAAAAATACACTTTGAGCTCCTGAACATGAGTTTATGAGTGGTATATGGGTAGGGAAGTGGATAACAAGTACACCCAAAAGATCGGAATTTCTCATAGTCAGATTTGGTTCGAAACAATTTTTCAAATGGACTAATATGATTTAGCACAACAGTGGGAAGATGATTAATGACAAAAATGGCAGTAGAGCAAGCTTCAACCCAGGACATTGAAGATAGATGAGACTGAGCCAATAAGGTCAGTCCCATTTACACAATGAGGCGATGCTTGCGCTCTGCAAGGCCATTCTGTTGAGGAATATGAGGACATTAAATTCGGTGAAAAATCCCAGTTTTATTGAGGAAAGTTTTAAATTGATTAGAGCAAAATTCACCTCCCCCATCTATTTGAAATGGTTTAGTTTTCACCGAAAATTGATTTTCTACCAGGGCCTTAAATATAATAAAAGTTTTAAACACATCAAATTTGGCCTTAAGAGGATATAACCATGTGAACCTAGTAAAATCATCAATAAATATGACATAATAACGAAACCCTTTATTTGAATAAACAAAAGTTGACCATACGTCAGAGTGAATTAATTCTAAAGAAAAATTAGTAACACGACTCGACGACTTAAATGGAAGTTGCTTACTCTTGCCAAGTAAACAAGGTTCACATACAGACTCAACAGAACTACCACAACATTTTATTGCAGACTGACTAAGAAGACGACGAACTATAACGGGTGAGGCATGTCCTAAACGTGTATGCCAAATATAAAATGTGGGTTGTGTACCAACATGAGCAAACCAAAGCATGTTTCATTGTCTGAGAACTTGTTTCAAGCTTGATTGGGTACAACCGCCCTCACTAGGTCCCTTCAACAGCATCTACCACATCTTGTTGTCCTTGATGAAATAATCAGATACAATGAGAATAAAATAACAATGATTATCTACGCAAAACTGGTAAGTAGAAAGGAGATTAGCAGCGAAATTGGGACAATGGAGTAGACATGATAATTTAAGGGGACGGGTAGAGGAATGTACTGATTTGGTGTCAGTGTTCAAAATATGCGAACCTCTACCATTACTAATGACTACATAATCTGACCCGAATAGGGTTGCTATTGCAAAAGAGGAGCTTAGTCATTAACAATATGTTGATTCACACCAATGTCGACAAACCACACAGTGTCATCAATGTCTAAATTCGTCTGAGCGGCCATAGCAGCAAGATGGGATGGAGGATATCGTCCCTGATAAGCAAAATTCATTCTTTGATAGAAATCCAAAACAAAATGAAATGGTTGATCACAGATTTGGCATCACACAGGGTCATCCATCAGACTAAATTCAGCAGATAGGTCTTGAGGAACTAGATTTATCAACCCCATCAGAGAAGGCCCAACAAATCCAGTGGTATGTCTGCCTTTTCCATGGCCCACTCAATTTTGTTCTACCTAGTTTTTCCCAGTTGGGCGTCCGCCTAGAACATGCCCATATCCGCGAGATTGGTGTGGCCCGCGACCGTCTGGATTAAGAAAATGGCTTGGGCCGCTACTATTGTTCCGTGAATGAGGAGAATTCTATTGTCCAAAGAGGTTGGAAGGATTCCGATTATAGAAAGTCGCCTATTAAACAGCTCCAATCGTCATCTTGCTGGAATCGGATCTCAATGCCTTTTCAAATCTTTTGAATTCCATTTCATGCTCATTTCGCAAAAGATTGATATTAGTAACAAAAAGATCAAAGTGAGAATTGAGACCACCTGCAACATATGAGATGAGGTCATTATCAGAAATATCTGTTCCCATCGCACGAAGTTCACCAACAATTTGCTTGGTGGAGTCGATGTAATTCGAACAAGATTTGGTGTTTTGAGATAGAGTTTGAAGCCTACATATGAGATTAAAGACCTCTTGTCTTTGATTTTCCTCCAAATTTGTTTAGTAGGTATTTCCAAACTTCTGCAGATTTTGTGAAATGAAAAAACTAGATGTAGAATCTTGTTTGTCAATGAGGAATTAATCCAACTGAGGCAGTATTGGTCCTTTTTGTACCAACAAACATAATAAGGATTTGGTTTTACTGCACCTATGGCGACAAGATCTGTCTCAGTGCCAATCGCAGCTACTTCTCAAGTAAGTATTCAGCCGGAGCTTTCTCCAATCCATTGACAATCTGCACTAGATCGTTGCTTTGCAAAATATGACATATTTGCGATGACCACGCGAGATAGTTGAGTCCATCACATTTCGTAATGATAACCGGAGAGAGAGTTGGGGCAGTGAATTGAGAAGAAGCCATTTCCATTCTTCAAGAGTAAGTATTGCACATGGATGAAATAGAGGAAATTTTCTCTACAAAATAATGAGATCTGGTGCTTGTCACGCCAAGAGCAATTCAACAATTATCAATGGGATAACGTATGAAGAATCGAAACGTAGCAGCAAAATATGAAACTAAGAAGAAATCTGATGACCAAACACAAGGATTGTTGGATAAAAAACTAGGTTTGAGCCAAGGTCTCTAATACCATAAAAACTCTGTAAAATCGTTGAAAGAAGATGTTACAAAAAGGGGTGAGGTCTTCAATGCTCTCAACCATATGATGATGTATTGATTTGATAGATACAAGTATGTGTACAAGGAATATATGAGGTAAGTTTTGACCTATAATTTGGTAACATCTTTTCTATGATTTATGGGTGATAAATCCTTGAAATCTCGGGATAGGATTTATCATTATCACTAACATATTTATGGGTTACAATCACAAGAATAAAGGTTAGCGTTTCTTTTTCTGCAGCAAATAATCGATTCTATATATCAAGATGTGTCGCCTTTGATGAAACAATTTGTCCGTATAAAGAGTCGACACCGTCCGTTGGAAAATTTTCACTTGCTAAATTTCAAGAGTTTTATTTATGGATGGATATGTCTTCTTCACCAATTGCTTTACCCACTGACAAGTTTTTTGATGATTCAATTCCTACGACAAATTTGCCTCTCAAGAACCCAACTTCTCTATCAGATTTAGCAAATTCCAATTCTATCGAGCAGAAACAAATGGATGGAATAGAAAAGAATTCTTCAAATTAATAATTCCAATAGATGACGACGTTATTCAAGAATCAATTCTTGCTACCAAAAATAATATGTCATGGGATATAGAAGATCAATTCAGATAATGTTCCTTGGATTCCAGAAAGTCAGTCAAGTTCGACTTAATCTTCTGAACCTAATGGTTTTTCTTCTCAAGGCCTTCCTAGTGATAATCCTATAGTTTCCTCATCAGATACAGAACAATATTATTTCCCTCTGAGCCTAAGCCTAAGGTTGTCGATGAACCAGAAATTAGTGGTAGAGTTCGTACCCATAAAATGGTTACAAAATGTCAAGACGAAACTCGTAAGCCAAATCCCAAGTATGCTCTTCTACATGACTTCTGTTAAATTCCCAAAGAACTTTGCTCAGTCAAGATTCCTCTGGCACATTGTGGCTAGAAACAGGCCATGGAAGAAGAAATGAAAGCTCTGGATGACAATCAAACTTGCAATTAGTGCCTCACTCAAACTTGATGAATGTGGTCAGCTCCCAATGGGTATACAAAGTGAAGCTCAAATCCAATGCCAAAGTCGATCGACTAAAAGCAATACTCGTTGCTCCAGGATACGCCCAACAACCCGGTATTGACTTTAATGAAACTTACTCACCCGTAGCCAAACTAGGTATTATTCATTTGATTCTCTCTGCTGAAACTATAAAGGGATGACATATTCAATAGTTAGACGTTAAAAATGAATTTCTTCATGGCACGCTATCACAATAAGTCTTTATGGAACAACCTCAGGGTATGTTGATTCTGAATTTCCTCATCATGTTTGCAAGTTACAAAGGACAATCTTTGGCCTTAAACAAGCTCCGAGAGTTTGGTTTGGCTGCTTTCGTTCTATCTTTCTTTCATCTTAATTTTATTACAATACAGCAGGCCCTAGCCTCTTTACCAGTCAAATAGAGAATGGTTTCTGGCACTTCTATTATACATAGGTGATATCTTACTTACTGGATCGAATGATCTTATCTGTTGACACAGCTGCTACAAGAGCTACTACATCAGTTGCTCCTGACCTCCTAGCCACAATGTCTGACTTCCAGGAAAGACATGACAATTTCTCCATCACAAACTCAACGACCTTTGCTCCATCAAACAACCAACTCCTCACAGCTGCAAGGGACATCTAGAACAAGTAAGAACATGTAGGAACAAGTTAGAATCCATCAAATGTAATTATAAAAAGTATAACAGCACTGTTTTGAAATGCAAGCACAATACACCAACAAAATTTATGATTCTTTCTCTAATGATGTGAATGTTTGGGGCTCGAGACGTATTTGGATTCTTGCATACTCTAAAGTAGTCCTACTCTAGTTGGACTCTACCTTCTTGAGGAATCTTACCCGAGTTGGAATCTGGTGTCCTAAGGAGTCCTGCCCTAGTTAGACTCTATCGTTCCGAGCTATCTTACCCAAGTTGGACTCTCCCATTCTGAGTCATCCCAAAGAGTCCTACCCAAGTTGCACTCTACCATTTCGAGACAAATCTAATGCCAGTTGGACTCTGTCAGCCAAAGGAGTCTCATGTCGGAGAAGAACGTATATAGCGTGTGCATGATCAAGAGGGCTGTGGGCCCCAATGAGAGAGTGGTCGCATAAGATGTCTCCACTTATTATTTATTCATATATTCTCAAATCTAGTTTTCAAAGAGTTTAGTTTAGTTTATTTTTGTATATTCTCAAATCTACTTTACATGGAGTTTATTTTGTTTTGAATTATCTCAAATCCTTACAGATGAATCTCGAAGATAAACTTCTGACAAGTTTCGATATTCTTGTTCTATATTGAGAGTTCT
>JAOWBN010190337.1:0-15842 GCA_028565015.1 Pinguicula moranensis | reverse complement strand
TTAAATCGGATCATAATGTGTTGCTAGATACCGCTTATGATAGTACCGATTTAGATATGGATCCTATCAGGTCGCTCCATCTGGTGAACTGAATAAATAAATAATTAATTATGTGAGACATAATTGGCGAATTTCACAGACGAAAATAAATTGGGTTTTGGTGAAACCATCCTAAGTCAATTGCAATTTAATTGGATTTAATGAGATTAAATTCAAGTTGTGAATTTGCAATTTGGCTCGAATTTAATTTGAGCCAAAATTATGAATTAATCAATTGGTCCATGAAGCCCAATTGACTATTAAGAGATATACGTCTCTTATTCGGTCGAATGAGATGACGAGACTTACGGTTTTCCAATGCGTTCCGTCTTCATCCTTTCACGTGAGAAAAACTCGACCGAACGACGAGAACGATTTCCATCACCGTGTTTTTGCTGGAATCAAGGGTCTAGCAGCCCCTTCTTTTTACCAGGGAGTGCACGTGATAAAGACCTCCTACTTTGGTGGTTTCGTGAATATCACACGGGCTTTGTTTGGTTCGACGGTTTTAGTTTTTCTGGCGGTTTCTTCGACTTCCGACGACTACGAGGTTAGCACGGCTATCCTTGACATCTTAGAACACGAATTAACTACTGTTTCGGTCTCGATTTCATTGTTGGGCCAAAGTTGAAAATCTTCGATACGTTTGAAATCGAGCTACATGATCCTACGACTTGAGGTGTTCCACATACGCCTATGTTAGAGACTCTGATATAATGATGATTTTGATTGGGTTTACGGTGGTTCTTTAGGACAATCATGGGGATTATTGTGCATTTGGAATAAAAATAAATTCTTAAAGACAAGCATGTTCTCTGGAAGTGGGTTCCTTGGTTTATCAGGCAAGTGGACTAATGATTCGGTGAAATCTAATATGGTCAATTTGTATGGACCATCTGATCTACAAGCAAGGGAAACGTAGTGGCATGAACTGCAGGAACAATACTATGGCAAAGAACAAGAAAAATGGTGCATCCTTGGGGACTTTAATGCTGTCTTGCACCTGAAGGAAAGGAAGGGTTCCTCCATAGCAAGTTATGGTGCTGAAATAATGGCATTCCAGGGATTTATTAACAATATGGGACTGCATGATCTTCCCATGGCCAGAAGAAAATATACTTGGTATCCAAGCTCCCTGAGATGCACAAGCAGATTGGACAGGGTTTTTTTCTCAATGATGTGTGGTTGTTTTCCTCATCTGATTGGACTCAAATAGGAATGGACAAGGATGATTCTGATCACATCCCGGTTGTCTTGCAACTAGTAGTAAAAGACTGGGGTCCCAAGCCTTTTTGGGTCCTAAACTGTTGGTTAGAAGATGAAAGTTACAACAATCTGATAGAGTGTATTTGGAATCAACTGTGTAGCTTCAGATATGCAGGACAGAGACTTAAACACAAGATCCGAAAAATCAGAGCAGGAGTGAGGAAATGTAATCTTAAAGCTCCAAGGAATTTATCTGCAGATAGGAATAAGGTGCTAAACTCACTCAAACAGCTAGAACTTGAAGCTGAATCAGGTGACACAACCTCGGATGATCTACAACAGAGGGCACAGATCCTTAGAGAAGAGCTATATAAAGTGACTCACATGTTGGATACCACAGCCTACCAAAAATCAAGGCTTCAGTGGCTTAAGTTAGGCGATGCAAATACTGCTTATTATCACAGGTGCATCAATAAACACAGGAGTATAAGTACCATTACAGGAGTTTGGGATAACCAAATCCGGTTGGATATGTGCAAGGGGTGAAGAATTGTTCACAATACACTTTCAGAGAAGATTTAGTGAAGACTACTGGCCTACGCCAAGATTCCGGGCCAAACTGTTCAAGAAACTGTCAGACTCCGCAAGGAACTCTCTGATACAACCTTTCACTGAGCAGGAGATGTTTGAAACACTTAATTCTTGCGGTAGCAACAAGAGTTCAGGCCTTGATGGCCTAAATTTTGGATTTATCAAGCACTTCAGCTTCTTGTTTAAGGATGATATCTTACGAATGATGTAGGAATTCTACAAAAACAGCAGAATAACTACAGGCTCCAATGCTGCACATATTACACTCATAGCCAAGAAAAAAAATCCAATTACAGTGGAGGATTTTAGACCAATAACTCTCATTGGTGCTATACCTAAAATCCTTTCAAAAACACTTGCAAGAAGGCTAGCTGCAGTGCTGGAAAATATCATCTCACCTAATCAAATGGCTTTCATTAAAGGAAGAAAATTACTTGACAGTATCCTTATAGCTAATGAGACCATTGATGAGCTAAGGAAGCTAAAGAAATCAACCATAATAATCAAAGTGGACTTCGAGAAAGCATTTGACACCTTAATCTGGTCCTTCCTTCTATCCACAATGCAGCATATGGTCTTTCCTGAGGCATGGATTGAATAGATTGCTGAGATTCTTGCTTCTACCTCATGTTCAGTACTTATTAATGGGATTCCTACCTCAGATATTCTCCCACAGAGAGGTTTAAGGCAGGGGGATCCGTTATGCCCCCTGCTCTTCAATATTGCAGCAGAGGGATTGTCTATTTTTCTACTTAGAGCAGCAAGCTTGCACAAGTTCACTCCCCTGCAGGTTGGAAGACAAAAGGTGGAGCTCTCTCACCTGCAATTTGCAGATGACACCTTACTTTTTGGTGAATCTGGCCAGGAAACAATCAAAACTTTTCAAAGCCATTCTCCTAAATTTTGAACTACTATCCAGACTAAGAGTGAACTACGGCAAGAGCTCCATTTATGGAGTGAACATGGATGGAAAAATTATGGAGTAAATGGCCACATATGTAGGGTGCAAGCAAGGACACATCCCCTTCAAATACCTTGACCTTCCTATGGGCATAAAGAATCAAAAAGCTACTGTATGGAAGCCAATAGTATCCAGAACTGCTCAGACCTTGCAATCCTGGGAAAACAACCTCCTGTCAGTGGGAGGTAAAGTGATTATGATTAATGCTGTGCTCAATGCCCTCCCAATACACTTTCTGTCTTTTTATAATATTCCAAAATCAGCTTTGCACTAACTAACATCATTGCAAAGAGATTTTTTTTTGGGAAGAACTGCAAGAAAAGGGGCATAAATCTTGACCTCTTGGAATAAAATAACCCTGCCCAAAACCAAAGGTAGACTGGGTATCAAAAGAATAGGGGAGTTCAACAATGCACTGCTGGGGAAATGGGGTGCCAGAATATTGCAAGGAAAGATTTTTCTAGCCACTAACATTTTTAAATCTAAATATTAAACAGATAGTGGACTGCAGTTGGGAGCATTGAGACTTCTTCATAGACCACTAACCATTAGCCCCCCCACAACAAGGAAGAATAAGAGGGAACTCATACGCATCCTCTTGATGAAAAACCATGCAGCATATCACTTCCAAGAACTGGTTTCTGGGAAATGTGAACATAAAACTTGGGGATGGTTCAGAATCCTTTTCTGGAAGGACAAGTGGATAACACCTGAAGCATTATCAGATGTATTTCCTCATCTTTATAAAATCTTAGCAAACCCCCTAATATATATCTCTGATGCAAGTAATTGGGAAGATAACAATTGGAGATGGAACCTTCCTTGGAGAAGAGAATTGAGGAACAATGAAGAACAATGGCAGTTTAACCAGCTTGCTAGCTTACTCCAGGGCACACCTCCTGTGCAAAACAACCAAGATTCATACCAGTTCAAAGGAGACATATCTGGAAAATACAGTACTAAATATAATTATCTAAAACAGATTGATGCACATGACTTGCTGTTCACAAATGAGGAGGTTAGGACTCTATCCATGATCTGGAACAAATACTCACAAGCCAAGCAGGAAATCCTTGCCTGGAAGATCCAGTTAAAGGCACTCCCTATCAAGCAAACCCTGCAGAACAGAGGCATCATCCCAGCTGAGTAGGAGATCCCCTGCACACTGTGTAGTGCAGGTAAAGAGAACTATGAGCATTTATTTTGCAGTTGTCCTATAAACTGTTATTTCTGGCAGGACTTTGAAAAGTGGTTTTATCAAGGAATACCAAATCACCAAGTATTTGAATCAGTGCCTTCATTCCAGGAATTATGCTCAAGGAAACCACCAGGTAGTAACATAGATGCATGAAAATCTGTATGGATTTCCTTCATCTGGCAGATTTGGAAATTAAGGAATAAAAGGCACTTTGAGGAGAAACACTCGTGATTAATACTGCACTGCAAGTCTTACAAAGAAATAACTGGCTCAATATGAAAGCCCATCAGAAAAAACCACAATTCCCAAACTCATTAAATAACTTGTCATCACAGACTTTAAGCTGCATTGAATTATGAACCTGATTAATACAGATTGGATATTTTGTCTGCCTATTTGAATTTTCAATGCATAGTCATGGACACTATCACTAAAGCCTTGACACACACATTAAAACGTGACTGTGACTTACTAGACTTGTTTACAAACAGTATGGATGGTAGTGGTGCTAGGATAATTGGTGGATATGAACGAGATGGAATTATGTAACCACTTAGCAACTAATCTACTATTAAACTGTCAAGATAAGGGTGAACTGTACATTGCTTTCATGCAACCCTATGAGCCAGCCTAATTAAGTTTGGTTGTTCTTCTGATTTCATGTGACTGCTTTGTGTATGACAGGATGAAGGCAAAGACTGATAATAGCATGGAAGGCTACTCACATAACATGAAAGTTCACAAATCATACCCATGATTTTAACACTACATGCATATCATATATATTCAGACTCTCCTGTGGTCACTTTACCGAATGAAACTTCTAACTCATGCTAATAATGGTTTGAGGACTATGAATATGGGAAACAGAGCTGATTAATTTTGCTTGAACTACTTATTTTCTTGTGAGTTTTTTGGCGGTACAGGATGAAGATAACAGAGGAGACCATATAAAAGCAGATTCTATAATCTGCATTAACTAGACTCTGGACTCTTTTAATCAGGGGAAAAATGGGATAAGATCTCTCAGCACAAACATAAGAAGACAATTGAGTGTTCAGGAGACCTACCTGGAAAACATGGAAGCTCCTGCAAAGTATCTGCCTCAAATGTGACAGAAAATAAATATCAGCATTTTGAAATTCTGCAAGCCAACTACACTGTACAAGAAGGAAGAACTCAAGCTGTCCATAAACATATAACATAAGTTGATCTTTGACGGTCACCTTATATTTTGGCCATCAAACTATTTGACTCTTTCATTACAGGGGTAGCTCTGCAATCAAAACTGAATTATGTACCAATATCCTCATAAAAAGGTGAATTAATAAGTTGATAGTCATGACGTTTTGATTAGCTGAAGCTGAGTTGCTATGTGATCTTCTATGAAGTTAGGGGAGCCATACACCAGATCACCCTTAGCTACACAGAGGCAGATAGGAAGGTGGACACTATTATCAAGATCATCATCAAAGATTTAGCTTGTGTATGCCTATTAGGGCCTGTTTTGCACAGGCTTCTTAAAATTATAATTAGCTTATAAGCGCCTTTTTCAGAAAATCAGTGTTTTGCGCAGCCAACCTTCTACTACTTGTTCTTATTTTAAGAAGGTAAACCTTTTAAAAAATAAGCACCTCAATGCATGCTTTTTTTCCTTCTTAAAAATTAGAATGGCATACTTGTAATTTTCTCAAACTTTAAAATAAATTTCATGCCAATATTATCCGGGCCCGGACCCGGACCCGGCACGCGACCCGGGCCCGGCACAGTTATTTTGGTAATCTACTGTTAATTTTGGTAATATAAAATTAAAATAGAATTTTAAATAATTAACTTTTAAGTACTTGCGCAAAACACCTCTCCTTCTAAAAATAAGAATAAGTAGTAGAAGAAGTAGTAGAAGAAGAAACAGTAGAAGAAGAAGCAGTAGAAGAAAAAGAAGGTTTGCGCAAAACAGGTGCTTAGTTTCCAACTCGAGGTGGTAACTACATTTCTTACAATCAATATACTATGCATATCAACACTTTTTATGCTACACGTGTCACTTTCATTGGTTGCAATAATCTTTCTTAATCTATGATCAATAATTCATCACATCTACAATCAGAATCATTTTCTTCAAATCATTATTATGCATAAAGTCAATAAAGTTATGCATATTTAAGGAGATTAACCTCTTCAAAGAACTATGAGTCTCTTTTAAAGACTTTATTTTTTTTCTCCTTCTATTTCTAATGAAAATTTGAAAATGTCAATTTTAAGTACAACATATGTGTGTTCAATGACTGTCTATGTCAACAATTATTTTAGGCAACTCAATGCCTTGTCTTTATGTCAATAATATTTTAATAATTCTTTTACTTTTGGTTGGTATTTTTTCTGAAGCAATGTTGCTTATAAACATAATGATGCTGAGTTTTCAATGATAAACATGATGTTCTATAGTGAGAGTTTAAAATTTTAGTACTTTATCAATATGTGTACATCATAACACATGTACACATAACTCTTCTGAGCTATCACATATCTCTTCTGGAAGTCATTGTCATAAAAAATCGACATTGCCACAAATTATCTTATCCATACTAGTTGTTTCCGTTGCATCTCTTATGGTTTATTCAAGGCCCATAAGATCACCATAATTTAGGTGTGCTGAATTAGTCATCTCTAAAGTGATGTTAAGAACCATCAAAATAATAGACTCAATAGCAATCTCCATATCATTTCAAATAGATTTAGTTTGGGAAAAGATTTATTCATATGCAAGTAGACTTGGGCAGTCCGGTTGGACCGACCCGGACCGTCCAGGCCTACCGGGTCATTTCCAGGTTTCCTTGTACCGTGCCCAAATCGGCCGAGGCTGGTTCAACTGGACCAGACCTCCGATTTTGAACCTTCAGTTCATGCCTAACCTTTTTTTTTTATATTTTTATATTTTTATTTTTTGTTACTTAAATTGTTATATAAAATTATAGTTAATTTTAATATCTTGTATAATTTACATATAAAATTATAGTTAATGTTTTGTTATATATAAGTTATATAAAGTTTATAACTTACATAAAGTTTACATGTTATATAAATCTTATAAGTTCATAAGTTATATAAAGTTTATAAGTTATATAAAGCTTATAACTTTATAAGTTATATAAAGTTTAAAAGAAAAAGAAAAAGGAAGTAGAAAAGGGTTTGAACTTAATTATAGATGTTTTAACATAAGTTGCCTACGTATCATTTATGTACATATACATAAATGAATCAAAATCCACTTAGTTCTTTTACCTTACTTACCTGTTGGATCACTATAAGTCAGTTGGACTTGTGGTGCTTGACGTATCAGTTTCTCATGTGTCAAATTAGTCTTTTTCTTTATCGTCATGTGCATATTCTTGGACTCTGTTTTCGACATCTATCCAATCGTTCAAGCACGTTTGATATTCTAAGTTGATCGAATGCACTGATGCACAATGATCATCTAAAATATACCCTCCCTTGCTAAAGGTTTGCTTTACGATAATTGTTGAAATTGGACATGCTAGAACTTCCTTTAACATAATCGATATCACCAAAAAAATCTCGTTCTTTTCTCCTCTATCAACCAAGAATATTGAGATCCTAGTCGAACAAACCATCCTCTTCACCTGTTTGAGAAATCTCAAAAGTAGTCGCTAGATAAGTATCAAGTTCCAGAAATGTGGAACTTGATGACAACATAGGCCATTTCAATATTTGTTTCATTATATTCCTCACTCTTCCTAGTACTGCTCCACTACACGCACTACTACTAGAGTCATAACCACTACCACGAGTTTGAACAGTAATACCTAAACGTGTTTGATATTATGCATATAATTTATTTAATAAAATAGTTATTTTTTCAATTATATTCTTATAGTTGACAAGAGGTTTATCATCCGCGTCGACAATCCACTATTATAATCTTCTAATGATCTATTTAAACCAGCTTCGATCCTCAAACTATTCAGATGGCTATGGCTTGAAACAAGGGGTCAGGACCTTGTGATCATCACGTATTAGAACTCGATGCAAATACGGTGTTGGAGGATCGACACGGTGCCCAACAACCCGGGACTAAATCCGGTGGCTAGCCTCGCAATTACGCTATCAATTGCAAGGAGTTCGCCCCGGGCACTGTTTTGACCAGGGCATAGCTAAGTGGTCAAAGGTAGTGAACGACACTGTTGTATATGTGTCAGCACAAAACTCTGTACATATTCTGTAAATAAAAATTTGGCCTTTCCAAAAAAAACCTTCTAATTTTATTTGAGGGACTAAAACGGTAACAAGTTCAAATAGTATTATATTTAAAAGATATTTACACCATTTTCACTCATAGGTTCTACACAATTTGTTAAATTAGATTCATTTCTAAAAGCTGTAATAATGGTTCAAACGTTAACACAAACGAGAATAATAAGATGGGAAGTGGGTTTATATACACATGATAATAACTTAATGTAATCATTAAAATATTTTAATAATTCTAAGAGTTTTTAACCTTTCAACACAATGACTTTGATGTACATATATATATATATATATATATATATATATAGGTATCTTTTATTTATAAAATTATACAATAAATCTTTATAAGACATGTTTTGTTGAAGTAAAGTATATGTTGAGTTCCAACGAGTTGACACATCTAGATAAAAATTTATGGGTCTGCAATCTTTAATTAACCTAGGTTTAGTAGCCAAATAATTTATTGTACGTTTAATGTGGTATACGGTTAAATCTATACATTTAAGAGCAACTTGTACACATAAATACATCGAATATGAAAAAAAAAAAAAAGAATCACATAATGCCTTAAATCATCTATACATACATCATTGTTAGATATATTATCAAAAGAACACTATATACACGGTGTTATAGATTATATTCTTCTAAAATCAACATAATCATAGTGTTTATATTTTGTGTAGTGTGTGCATCATCAAACATCCTATAAACTAGTATTCTCTCTCCTTTCTAACCCTTGTTTTCCTCCCTCACCTTCCGCTCATATTTGTCCATTCGCCGTGTACTTCGGTACAAAGATTTCATTTCACAGATCTCGCGAACAATATTTTTTGGAGTGCGAAGCGTCACTTGTCTCATATTTTGTATAATTTTTGCTGGATTTCGATCGGTTTTTTTGGGATTTGAATAACAATCGATGACGACTTGTTAAATTGAGATTTCAACTTAGGGTTTCCTATTTTTGTTGATCATCAAGGCGGGATATACTGAGTATGTTTGGTTTGGTTTGGTATCCAATGACAAATAATTTTCATATAGCTATGGTTTTGTCAATGATCGGAACTATAATTTACATATAGAAACTTTATGGTCCATCGATGATAAAATTTTACATAAATTAGCTTTTCTTTTTTAAAAAGATTTTGAAATATCGCTAGTGTAGAATCTTCTAGTAAATGCGAGATTTAAACATGTACGTACATAATTTTCTAAATTTAAACTTTCAACAAATTTAAATGGAAGGCCTTGCGAACAAGTTAAATCTACTAAGTCTTACCTATTTTTATTTTGATTACACTAAATAAATTACTAATAGCATATGTACATTAATCTCCAGCTCCACTGGCAATTTGTGTAGGATCAAGTCCAAAATCTCTTGGGTGCTTACCTATTACATGTCTCGCGAATGTCCTATAACCCCCACCTTAAGAATAACAAATATACATGAATTAAATTTAAATTTTAAATTAATTTCAAAATTCAAAAAATTTAAAAATTTAAAAAAAAAATGAAATTTAAAATTTAAAATTGGAAAATATAAAATTTAAAATTGGAAAACATAAAATTTAAAAATTAATAATTAGAAGAAAAAAAATCGTACCTTTTTTCAAGTGGAACTTCTTCTGACATAACCTACACTTCACCCAAAAAAAAGTCAAGCTCTATTTTCGGATTTAAAATTTTGTCAAAAAATTCCGTAAAAATTCAGGAGGTGCTCATTTTCTCCATGGCCCGCTCTTGAGTTTGAGACACAGGAGGATGAAGGGGTGAACGAATACCATGACCACCAAAAGAAGATGGTGTTACTGTCTCTTCCACTTCTGGACCCGGTAGTAGTGTGGTCGAATCTCTCAATCCCAACTCAAATTAAGATCTTGCAAAATACTAAAATCAATATTAACTCAGGGGATGAAAAATATATCTTTTCAACCACATTATTGTGGTAGAAAAATAAGATGAAATTCGAAAATGCCTAAAGAAAATGCACATGAATCAAAGATTCAAAGAGAGCTAATAGTTGAGAATAGATGAAGAGAATATTAGAATTGGTGTGAATAAAATGAAGGGGTTAGATGGGTATTTATAGTTGTAAAAATTTAAAAAAATTTAAAAATCTAGCAGTTAGACCGTCTGGTGGCGGGTCGACCGCCAGTTAGCCAAGCAGTCCAACAGTAAAATTCTAAAAAAAATTAATAGTATTAAAAATATAATATTTATTATTATTATTTAATAAAAATAATAATTGTTTATTAGTTTTTTTACTGTTTTTACTGGTCCTATTTGTAGTCCAACCAAAAAAAAATTCTTTTTTTTTTAAAATAAAATACGGACCGTGACCGATCCATGTGACCCGCAGACCAACCAACTGCCAGACCGGCGGTCCAGTCCCAGGCTAGTCCGCAGGCCACTTCGCCTAGCTCTATATGCAAGCCAACATACATTCAGAATATATATCTCCGATTTATCCAAACCAACAAAATATAAAGTGGCAAAATTTCATTAGCCAAAGTCAAATTTTGATTTTGAAATTTTTCATCCACCCCAACTCCATTAGTGGATTTCTTTGGATAAAATTTATTTGATCAATTATGCTAAATTTAAGAAAATTAGTTGGGCTCTATTGGAGTATAACTCTCATGGCTATGGTCAGGCATTTGCATATTTCATATCATAATATACATATCAACTTGAGTTAACACAAACATGAAGCCAGAACTTTAGAATTGAAAATTTCACGTTGGAACAACATATGCATATGAAAAATATTCTAATGTACCCACTGAAATAATGTCCCAGGTGATCGATCAAGTGTAATGATAGTAACCAAGACATCAGTTTTGTTTTGATAAAATATGCGTACATGCATAAAAAAAATCATCATGAGATACCCGAATGACTCATTCAGCAAGTTTATCAGAGAATTACCTTTCGACATGGATTTTCAAATAATCTTATATATAAAATAGCGAATGGGCAATGTAAGTTGGATATAATGTTATGCAATATTCTCTATGAATTGAGCCTATAAATTTTTATTGGGCGCAAATAATTTGTTGTGTTCATGATCGCTAGCCTTACAAAGGAATTACTTAAAAAGGCCCAAATTTAACTCGATCCATATTAGGATAGTCTTGCATGGATCCCATAAATTAGTCGGAATTCAAAATAATTTCTAATACTATGATTATCCCAAAAAAATAGAGCCCAAAATTTTACCCTGTTTTCGTAACTCCATTAATAGAGTAAAAAAATATTTTATTCCAAGCTAATGTATTTTTGGCATACTTCCGAACCTCTGTATCCGCTGGCGCTATTGGTTCTTGTCCAGGCGTGAACAAGTGGCAATATCACATTGGTTGTCGGGCCCACTCAGGGCGGACAGCCATGTGAACACGTCTTTGAACAAAGGAAGAGACGTTTGAAGGGTTTGCTTACAACTTACAACTTGCAACTTGAATTGAACCTCCAATTCAAATTAATGATGTATACGTTATGCGACAGACTAAAGTTCAAATGCTACAAAAATTGAAATCTATTAAATTCATTTAACTGTGATTACATGATCTGAATTATGAAATAAACAAGGTCCATTTAGTTTTTTAGTTAAGTGAATTTTCTTAAAAAATAATGTGTCCTTGCGATATCCAGAAAACTCCATCCTGCAGATTCCGTAAATTCGCCGAAAAATCTACATGGATGGTGAGGTGAGTCCATTACAAGGCAGGCATTCAGCGGGGTCCCTTACCCCATTTTGTTAAACCCATTCCTGATTTTATCATGTCGTGGAATTTTGCCAAAATCCAAGTCACTTATCTCTGCACGATGGCCGGTATTGGACGATTCAAATTGTAGCTTATTGCAGCGTGGCCAGAAGCTTTTCCACGTTTCTCGACTCCCCCTCTTCTTGCTTTGAGCCATATGTCTGGCGTAATTCACTGATTGGGAATCATTGATGGTGCAGGTTGTTAGGAATTTGTCCAATATTAAATTATTAGTATTTGACTTGAATTAATATTTCCTGTAAGAATTCTAATAGTATTATAATTCATGGCTATAAATAAAGATCTCTTAACTATTATGGTGGAGAAGAGAGGCAGAAACAAGGAGAAGAGAGGCAGAAAAATGAGAGAGACTGGGTGAGAGAAAAATAGAGAGATATGAGACTTGGCATGTGGCTCTCTATTTCTGTGTCTGCGGGACTTAAGAATTTTCTCAGTATCTTTTAGTTATTCTCTGTATCTCTGTTGTATCACGAGAATGTTGTTTATTAGTGAATTGATTCACCTCTTCTCCCAAGGGTGTAGGCTTTCAGGCCGAACCATGCAAATCTTGTGTTGTTGTCTTGTTTTGTTATTTCCGCTTTCACAAAGTCTTCTGGAATATTCCCCCAGCAAGTGGTATCAGAGTCAGGTTATGAGATCTGGGTTGTGTTTCAAAATCTGTAGTGAAATTGAGATCTTAATGATTTGGGATGAGATATTTGTGATGTTTTTGGCACAAGATTTATTAAATAAAAAAAGGAAGATTTTTTTAGCAAATCTCCCGCGTTGACCAGTATCACTACTACTTTGACCATCAATTTTCGAAGATTGAGGACTCCGATCGTGATGATCTTGGTGTCGTCTGAAAGCCCATTGAGAGAAGAACAAAAGCCTTATAATTTCGTTGTCATGTGTGTTCAGGAAGGCTCCCAATTTTATCAGATTCGATAAAAACGCTGCTGTTCGCGAAATTTGGAAGCAATCAACTTTGACCAACGATTACCGGACTTTTACAAATCTGATTGTGACGATTTTGGTGCCATTGGAAATCCCATGGAACAAATAAGAGAATACATAAGGTATGGTGGTCGATTGTTTAGTGTATGAGGCGAATTGTACACAAAATCGTGTGCAGGTTTTGGGGTTTTGTTGGACAAATTTTTGGACTATTCAATTGGCTGAATTTTGAAGCAGTTTGTAGTAATTTGTGTGTTCGACTATGTTGTGCTACCCATGTTTACTTGATTGGGATATCTAAGAGAACACTGTTAGCTACTTGATTTATCTTCTGATTGGTATGGCGAGATAACCTTTGTGGTATGTGTCAAGTTTGCGAGTGATTGAGCCCAAATGAATGCAATCTTGACATTGCGGTTAACAGATCTGACATTGAGGAACTGAAAAATTGAATTTAGACAAGAAGCCAGTTAAAGCTTAGGATAAAAGTTCAAGTAGCTTGAAGCCGTGGTGGTTTATAAGTCATGAAGACTTAGAAGCTTTGGAGTTAGGGAAGGCTCGTGGAAGTTTGAGAACTTGTGGTAGCTTTTTAATGGTGGCTTGGAGTGTCAGTTAGTGTTCCAAGATCGATGATTCACTCTGGTTGCAAGAGTGAAAGTGGTGTGGATGAATTGAAGAAGAGATATTCTCTTGTTGAGAAATGTTCGTCTGTGTTGGAGACCATGATCGTGTTTTGAGCAAACACAAAGAGTTTCTGTATGGTCAGAGAAGTGCACTTCTACTGATGTGAAGCCTGTTGGTCCCATGGATATGACGATGATGTCCTCTTCTGTTTGGCAAGTTCAAGATGAGTTCGACTGGTGCACACCGTAGAGCTACATTTGAAGGGTGGTTGGAGAAGAAATAAAGTTTGTTTGTGATACGAGAGAATTCAAGTCAAGGGGGTGATTGTTAGGAATTTTCCTAATATTAAATCCTAGTATTTGACTTGAATTAATATTCTTTGTAATAATTTTAATAGTATTAGAATTCATACTTATAAATATGAGATCCCTTAACTATTAGGGTGGAGAAGAGAGGCAGAAAAAAAGGAGAGAGACACTGGGTGAGAGAAAAATAGAGAGATGTGAGACTTGAGATGTAACTCTATATGTCTATGGGACTTGAGAGGCCTTCTCAGTATCTTATAGTTATTCTCTGTGTCTCTGTTGTATCACGGGAATGTTGTTTCTTAGTGGATTGATTCTCTTCTTCTCCCATGGATGTAGGCTTTCAGGCCGAACCATGTAAATCTTGAGTTGCTGTCTTGTTTTGTATTTTCACTTTCACAAAGTCTGGAATATTCCCCTAACACATGTGAATCCTAGTCATTGGTATGCGTAAGGAAAATGGACAATCTGCAAACAGGAGAGAAGTAGTTTAGGTGGGGCCAACACATAGTTTACAGATTGAGTATTTAGCAGATATTTGCATGCCAATTCATTAGAATTTCAATAGTTGGGATCCTGTTTTACAGTAATCTCCAGATGATGCAGGAGATTTTCAGCTGCTCAACAAAATCTGATTTTGGGAGAGTGGTTGGACATAGATAAATAAGATCTCAAGATGCTTACCGTTTTAGTTGATCTCCATGTCCTTAACTCTTCTTAAGTTTAGGATTGGGTCTCGATTGCAACTTTATGTTCCTATCTCTTTTTCTGTTATTGCTAAGAAGCTTGTCACTATATATTAACCTTTCTTTTGAGTTTACATTATTTATGCTTTCAATTCCACTATGAGAGAAGCCTTAACCTATACACTATCCTTTACTTGTGAGAGAGTGAAGTTGAGGCTTAAACTGAAGTGAACCTAGGTACGAGTTACGAGATGATCAGAACTTTGAACGTGGCTGATGAAGATATTCGATGTGTTCGAGGTCCAAGACGCATTTGGAGGGTAGCATGCCTAGTCCAAAAGAGTCCTAATCCCCGAAGGAATCCTAACCCCGGAGAGAGTCCTAGCTCAACAAGGATTCTTAATTCAAAAAGGAGTCCTAATCCAACAAGGAGTCCTAACCCAGGAGGAAGTCCTAGCTCAACAAGGAGTTCTAGCTCAACAAGTAGTCCTAATCCAACAAGGAGTCCTAAAACCGTAGGGAGTCCTAGATCAATAAGGAGTCCTAATCCAACAAGGAGTCCTAGTTCGACAAGGAGTTCTAACTCGACAAGGAATCCTATTTCAATAAGGAGTCCTAATTCACCAAGGAGTCATAATTTAACAAGGAGTCCTAGACGAGCAAGGAGTTTGAACTTGATGATCAAAGAAGCTTGGTCTAGAGGAGACCACGACCCATTTATGCTTAGTGGACCCCATGGCCCACCTCAAATGGCCCGGCCCATTACCAAAATCCAAGTCATGGACCAAGAAACAAGCCCAAGTGAATAGTGCACGTTTTGGGTGATTTGTGGAGTCCAAGGACAAGTGGAAACAAGACCAAGTCCAAGGATTTAATGGATAAGGAAGTTTCTCCCCAAAAATTATCCAAAAGGAATACTTTCTTATCCAAAGACACTTTTCCTTATCCAAATCTTCAGATTAGGTTGTTATTTAATTAGCACTTATCTAGACTAGTTTTATTCCTATCCAAACTAAATTTTTTCCTAATAATTAGGACATGTTTTTAAGGATATTTAGGAGTCTAAACACGTTCCCCTACCTCTATATAAAGGGAAAAACACCCTCATTATAATAGAAAATTGATTTTCGAGTTTTATGAGAGTTTGTATTCTCTTTTGGTTTTAAACCTTCTTCGATTTATGTTTTCTCTTTTGAGTTAAGTGGCATCGTGTTTTGGGACTTATCATTCGATTCTTGGTTG
>JAOWBN010190326.1:0-15842 GCA_028565015.1 Pinguicula moranensis | reverse complement strand
TTATAACTCGTGTTTCTACTACTTGTTTTAGCATGAAATTTATATCTTTGATTCATTGGATGTACGAGTTTAATTTGTTGAAAATGTTATAAAAGATTATGGGAATTTGATAAGCTGTCAGAAAAATAAATCATCCATAGGCTGCTAAGCATTTATTTATTAGCGGAATTAGCGAATTCCGCTATCTCTACCGCTATCTTAGCAGAAGTAGCGGAAGCGGAATAGTGGTTAGCGGAAGCGGAAGCGGATGGAATTTTCAAATCCGTTAACTTAGCGGAAGGGGTGAGGTGCTTACCGCTATCGCTAAGACCGTTGGACATCCCTATTGTACGCGGTAATCACAGTGTTGAGTCTAGTGAGAAGGAGGAGGTTATCTCACTAAAGCCATAGACACATTCATCTACTTGTTTATCCCATAAGAATAACCAATCCAGATTGAACTGATCTATTTACATCCCTTTGATCTTATCTAATTTAGGGATAGCAAACGATAAATGATAATGGTAATAGATATTACCATTATCGTACTATTTTTTTTAACGGTAATGGTTTTTCAATACCATTACCGTTAGCGAAATACCAAAAAACCGTAGTGTTACGGGGTCACGGTAAATGGTACAGTAACGACATTTTACCGTTACCATTATATTTATTTTTTCTTTTTGCTAATTTTTTTAGTGTTTTTGATATGATAACCATTTATGCAAATTATTATTTGCTCAAAGAGCTTTATTGATTACTTAAATTTTTATTGCATTATTCTTTTATTTAAAAAAAATTGATAATATAACATTCATTATTTTAGTTATAATTAATTTTAAGAAAACCTTTTTTTTATAAGCCAAATTCATTGATGAAAATAAGTACAATATTTACAGGTACGGAAATGAAATAACGATGAACGAAGAGGAGAATGAACATAGCATCACTAAGTCTCCTGCCTGCGCGAAAGATAGTACCCTATGTGGAGTAGATCTGTAATCTTTGTCTTCTCCTCCTATTCCTTATCAGGTATAGCTAAGGGTGAACTGGTATACGGCTCACCTAGCGTCATAGAAGATCACAAAGCATCTCACCATTCAGATCATCGCCGTCATCCGCTTTTCACCGAAACAGAATGTCCTGACTGTCAACTTATCAATACCCCCTTTTTCTTGAGGTATTGGTACACAGCTCAATTCTGCTCGATGAGCTATCCCTGTAATGAACTGATATGTTATAGTCAGATATAACGTAAATTACAGACCAACCACAAGGTTCTAACTTTCACACTTGCATGGTTTGAAGGCTGATATGTTATACTCCAAGATTCATTGTTCCGTGAAGCATTGGATGTGCTGTATATAGTCAGAAGTGCATTCCCTGTATTTCATTGCAGGATCAAGTCTGTGTAGTAGGCTGGTGCGCTCCCTTAAAGCCTGACCAGTCACGTTGCTTACTGTGACTTCCATGATCACATCCAGTTGAGGCTGACTTACACAGTCTGGAGTGGATGCTCCTATTTAGGACTTGATGGATATTCTTCTTTACATGTTGCTGTCTGATGACGAGTGCAACAGTTCCAGTGAAAGCTTGTAACAAACAGGATGTTCTTGATTGCCAAAGTGCCAATGCTATTAAATTGATAGTGACTAAAGTAGACAGCCAAGTGTGTGAGCTCACGGTGTAGTATTGGAATTGGACACGGTTCTGTATAACATGTGAGAGATTGTGATATCAAAGTGTGTGATTTCAAATGATGCAGATAATGGCAGAGTCATAGAGCCAAGATCATTGGTATATGAAACGAGTGCAAAACAATGAGCAGTGTATCCAGGCTAGTGCAGTTTATGAAAATGCCATCTTATGGACACACATTAGACTTTGCTGTGAAAGAAACAGCTCTTGAACAGGTGTCCGCAGATCATAAAAACCTACCCTGTACCTTAGTGCAAGACAAAAAACAGTTACTGTGCACAAAAATCGTGTATGCTAAACTGCCCAGATCACATGGATAAAGAGACCAGGCACGATATAAATATAAGTCAGTCAGTAAATTGCAACATGCCTGTGGATGCAGTAGCCAGTCGAAGCTGTAAGGGACACACTAGGTGGCCTTTGTGCTTTCAGACATAGGCAAGCATTCATCTGTTTCTTCTTGACACAGTTCAGACTTGCTTCCATGAATCTAGGTAAGTGTCTACTGCACACTTAGCAGATAATTCATGACATAACAGTTCAAAAATGAGTGAATTCTTTTAGTAAGGGATACAATGAGGATCATGACCCCAAAAAAGCAAACATAACCTATCCTCAGTGAATCAATAAAGAGTATGGAGCCCAAGTACAATACTGAGCAGAAACCTCACTGCAGAATTCATTAAACAGAGTATGGCTGCGCTACAGCGGATAGATAATCTGAGTTTTCTTAGTTAGGGAAGCGCAAACATACCTGAGGTTGCAGCAGCCAGTCATTGAAGCTGTAAGGAAACAAGTGTTGTCGCTTCGCCCTAACCCACAGCCAAACATTTCTCTGGATGGTATGAAGAAGAAGATAATTGTTAGGAGATGTAGAAAGAAAGTGAGCATTGTTTCTTACCTTCCAGAGGAACCACATTGTAGCCAGCCAGATGGTATTCCAGGCACGGATGTTCACTCCTGGGGGAACAAGAGAGGAGTGATCTTGTAAGTTAGACGGTCCAGACCCTCCTGCTGCAGCTATATGTTGAGGCAGGCTAAGCCATGATGCAATGTTCTGCCACAGTTGAATAGCAGTGGAGCAGCCAGTGAATAAATGAACTGTGGTTTCATCTTGTGTTTGGCAGACAGAACATGAGATCAGCTGGTTGGCAGGAATCACACCGCGCCTTTGAAGAGTTTCTTTTGTTGGCACTGCACATTGAACCAATTTCCAAGCAAATATGCACACTTTTTGGGGGGCAAAACTGCTCCATATGAGCCTTGATGCTACTAGATGAGAAACAGAAAAGCTGTGCTGCGAGACTGCAGTGATAGCTCTATAAGCTTCTTGAGTTGAATAGGTGCCATTCTGACAGAGCTTAAAAATGTATCTGTCCTGAGGAAAAACTAACGGAGATACTCCTTGCAATACCCTCTGTAAATCCTCCAAGTCAGGTAGTTCAGATATTCTAATTTCTCTTCTCCATCTCCAGAGCCAGACCCATGTGACACTGCTCCAGTAACCAGCATCAACCACGGTGATGTCCCTGCGAGTTTCAATGTTAAACAGTCTTGGATATCTTTCGGCCAGAGATTGGTTGTGCAGCCACTTGTCAGTCCATAGCCTAATGGTCTTCCCATCACCCAGTTGCAGAGTGACATTGTCTGTGAACCAGGGACAACTTAAACTTTCTTGAATGCCAGTTAGCCAATCAGAAGCATAAGATCTACCTCGAGGTCTACCTACACGAGTGCTCAGTACTGGAGGATGTAGAACTCTCAATCCGGCAATGCTGAGGTTAGAACCGCCATACTTAGATTTCAAAACCTCTGTGACGGGAGAAGGAGTAGCATTTAGGATTTGGAGTCCCAGTTTCCCCAGCATAGCATGATTGAAAGAAGATAGGCACCGTGCCCCTAGACCACCATTTAGGACAGAGGTTGAAATTTTCTTCCACGAAGTCAGACACATTCTTTTTCTATCAGAATTGCTGCCCCAGAAAAAATCCCTTTGCATGGCAGTCAGCTGCTTGATGATGCTCTTTGGAGCTCTATAACATGAAAAGTAATGCGTAGGCAAGGCAGCTAGCACGACATTCAATAAGGTCAGTTTCCCTCCAGAGGAAAGGAGTTTGTTTTTCCAAGATGAGAGAGATTTTCTAACTTTATCTAGAATAGACTGCCAATTTGCAGAGGTCCTCATCCGAGCACCCACTGGAAGCCCCAAATATATAAAGGGAATAATGGCTGTTTGACAATTAAGGAAGGCTGCCATGTCCTCTAAAGTGGCAGAAGGAACATTGACACCTATAAGCTTGCTTTTTCCAAAATTGATTCTCAATCCTGATGTCAGTTCAAAATTAAGGAGGATAGCCTTGAGAGCATGGACTGAATTCCAAGATGCCTCACCAAAGATAATTGTGTCGTCAGCGAACTGAAGATGAGACACATTAAAATCCCCCCTGCCCACATTAAGGCCATTGAGAATGTGCAGATCAGTTGCTCTGTTTATCATAGCAGATAAACCCTCGGCAGCAAGGAGGAAGAGGAAAGGGGATAAAGGATCACCCTGCCTAATGCGACAAGATGGATAGAATTCTTTCGTGGGGCTTCCATTCACAAGGACAGATGTGGAAGAGGACTCCAATAGCCCCTTAATCCACCATTTCCAGCAAGGAGGGAAATCCATCAGTGTCATGATCTGCTGGAGATATTCCCAATTAATTGTGTCAAACGCTTTCTCAAAGTCGACTTTAAATATAAGAGCTTTCTTCTTTGACTTCTTTAAATCATCTACAATCTCATTCGCCACTAACACACTATCAATAAGTTTCCTCCCAGGGATGAAAGCAGTCTGAGTGTTGCTGATCAATCTTGCTATCACGGTTCTCAATCTGTTAGCAAGAACTTTTGAGATTATCTTTGGCATGCAGCCGCCCAGGGAGATGGGTCTAAAGTCCTTTACATGTGGGATGCATTGCTACCTTTGGCTAATCTGCCACTTCGATAAAATTCCAACATCAATTGCATAATATCAGGTTTGACAGTGTGTAGAAATTGTTTGATGAATTTGAAATTCAAACCATCAGGACCGGGGCTCTTTTGACTTCCACATTCAGCTATGGCTGCCATAATTTCGGTTTCAGAGAAGGGAAGCTGTAGAAAGACTTTCTGAGACTGCTCGATGGGCCTTAACTGGAGGCTGAAACATGGTCTTTCCAAAGCTTTTCTGTGAGTCTATCTTTGAAATGTTGAAAAAAGCATTCTTTAACCAGAGTAGGTTCATCTAGCCAAGTATTTCCATCCCAGATCCCATTGATCATGTTCTGAGATCGGCTTGACTTTAGACAATTGTGGAAAAAAGCAGTATTTTCATCCCCCATCTTGATCCACTGCAACCTTGATTTTTGATGAAGAGAGTTGTTCAAGTTACTCGTGTTGATGTCCAAACTTACTTGAAGATCTGCCAGCTGCACCTGATCAACACCGGAGGGATTACCAGACTCAGTAAGTAGTTCAAATGCTTTAATATGCTGAAGGATCAGCTGCCTGTCTTCGGCCAGAGTTCTGGGTTTAGACATCTTCCATTTTCTGATTTCCTCTCTTAACACCTTAATTTTTGTCATACTTTTGTAACTCCAGAACCCATCAACCCATGTATTACTCCATGTTTGATGAACCATGTCCTTATAACTATTGTCAAGTAACCAAAAGTCAAGGACTTTGAAAGGGATAGGACCCCAATTCCATAGCTTGGAGGATAAGCTCACTGGGCAGTGGTCAGATCCAGCCTTGTCCAAAGCAGTCTGCAGCCATGAATCATCATTTTCCAGCCACTTATTGTTCACCAGGAATCTATCAAGGCGGCTCATAGCTTGAAGTGATTTCAAAGACCAGGTAAACTTTCTCCGTTCTAATCTTAAGTCATGTAAATCCAAGCCAGTGACAAAGCAGTTAAATAGAGCAACCTCCTGAGAAAAGTTATGCGCAGCTACTCCTTTCCTCTCATCTAGTGCAAGGACTGCGTTGAAATCACCAAGTAAACAACATTTATCATCCTTTAAGGGAGTCAAGCAATCTGTTAGGGACTGCCATTGTGACTGTTTCTTTGAAAGATCACCCGGGCCATATACATTAACCATGTGTGATTGAGTAGTATCCCCAGACCATAGACCAGTTACACCAATGAAACCTTCTCCATCAAACATGGAGGATCTGAAAAACTTGAATTTATTCCATATGCATAAGAGACCACCGGATAGACCAAAAAGTCCAGAGTAACACCAATCATAATCTGAGTCGAGCCACAAATATGAACACAGTTTCTCATCAACAGTAGCTAGTTTTGTTTCTTGTAACCCAATGAAGTCGACCTTTTCTTGCCATATCAACTGTTTGACTTGCCTTTTCCTCTCACCACTCCACAAACCTCGAACGTTTAATGTAATAATCTTCATGGACATGCTGAGCTCTCAACAAACTTAGGGGAATGCTTGGATACCTCATGGTAGGCCTTAGTCATTTCCTTTAGTCTATTATGGAAAGCATCCTTCTGATCACCATACTGGATCCCAAGTTGTGATCCAATATACATGATGTTGTCCACTTCACTGCGAGAATTTGATGAGGTACAGCCCAGATTATTAGTAGGAATAGGAAGAGCGGGACTGACAGAAGACTGAGCAGACAATTGACCAAGCCAATCATCCAGAGTAGCCTGATCTTTGGTCCTTGATGCGTCCTTTTCCATCCTCGTCTGGCTTCTGGTTTTAGGACGCCCCTTACTGACAGTTGTCTTAGACAAATCAGAATTTTTAGGACTGCAAGCAATGATAGCTCCTGCAGAGTTGTGATAGAGAGGATGGAAGTCTTCCATAATCGCAGATTTTGAAATAGCAGTTTACACTCTCTTACTAGAAGAAAGAGGCTCCTGAGTTACAGATGTTTCTCCAGTCGCAGTATTGGGAACAGATGATTTCTCATTATCCTTAGAAATATCTTGTTGATCTTCACAAGTGACAGTAGGTGATGGCTCCTTAATTGCAGGAGATAAGGTTACCGGAGTAGCCAGAGATGTTGATTCCACATTATCCTTCGTAGGCCAATATGTGAATATAGATGTAGCAATAGATACCATACAGTCAGTAGACACCAGTCTATCATCCACTTTATCATCCTTTGAAATATCAAGTTGCTCTTCAGGCGCCATGTAACTGATATGAGACAGAGGCTCCCGAATAATGGGGGGGTATACTTTCAGGAGAAGGAGCTGAGGGAATATCACTAGCAATAGCTCCACGTACCTCCTCATTATCAACCTTAAAGATATAAGATTGAACTTCAGAGACCAACAAAAATTGATCTGGCTGGTTCTGTTTAGCAGTATCTTCAGACTCCTTAACTCCTTCAAAGTATCTAAAGAGGGAGGCCACCAGGCCAATTTCAAAGGGTGCCAAAGCTGAGTTTATGTAGACTGGACTTCTTGAGGGTGTTCCCCAGTAACCTTTAATGTATCATCGACAGTTTCCTTCGCCATGTCATAAAGGGCCTCCTCGGAATTGGCATCAGAGAAATGAGCAGAGGACATTGAGTCGTTGTCCAAGGAAGGTACCAAGTCCTCAATCCAAGTAGGATGAGGCTTGACATATTCCACCACCTGCAAGGAGTAACTCTTTCCATCAATAGTTACCTGCATTAGTTGGTCAACCTTAGTACCAAAGGGAACACAGACTGATAAATAGGCAGCCTCCAGATTCTGTTTAGCCAGCGTAATATCATCAATCTGAATCAAAGAGCCTAGTTTGTTCCCAATAGAAGCTAGGTTCGACTGCGACCAAGCTTGAAGAGGCAATCCAGCAATCTGAAGCCTACAAGTGCGGTGAGCAACAGAGGTTTTGGAAGAAGACCATGGAGTAATATCAAGCACCCAGTTGGTGAGCCAGTCTTTATCCTTAAAAAACAAATTTGAGAGAACGACCGGCTCATCTTCCCACAATAACACCATATCAACAGCGAGGGGGCTAGCTTTCACATTTAGATATCCCGCCGATTTCAAGCCTCTTTGAAGGTCATGGAAAGTATGATGCCTATGTAAAGTAGCCACATAGCTACGTTCAAGCCATAAGCTCGATTCCGTGGCAGAGTTAAGAGATAGTATCTCTGACTGAGGGTGGGTTGTGCCTGAGGTGGAGGCCATTGCTGCTACAGGGGTGGGGACAGCAGGCAGCTTTAGAGTACTAGCAACCTTTGCTCCACGCTTCGCCTGGGATGGTTGGAATATCTAGTCGGATTGGCTTGCAGTCGATAGGATCCAAGCCAGGTATTGTTGAGCTTGAATAACATAAGATCAACATCCTCCACCTGCGCAAACTCGACAAAACCGAAAGGCCGACCTTTATTGTTCAATTTGCGTGCAATCTTCAGATTATGAATAGATCCTTGATTCTTCAGCACACGGCGCAGTCGATCAATGTCACAGTCCGGGGGAAAGTTGGTGAGGTAAAAGCTAACCACGCCAGGCAGTTTGTCCATGTCAGAAATCTTCGGTCCAAGCCTAACGAACACAGATTGGGGATGTTGGTTAGGCAAGGGTGGAAAGGAACGAAAGTAGGACGAGGGCTGGACCATTGGGGCCTTTCCTGCTTTAATAGCAGCACGCTTCATTGTCCGAAGCTGCTGAGGAGGAATCGACCAGAAAGTCATCGGGCAAGGGAGCAGCCGGGAGAGACAACGGTGAGGTGGGATGAGGGTTGGAGGATGTCACGCTGGCTGTATGGTTGGCCTTCCCGGGCGCGAAAGGCATCCCCGGGAAGAGGAGAGAGAGGTAAGTGAAGACTAACCAGCGTCAGACAGGGAAAGGATGAAGGTAGACGGAGGAGAGGGCGGTGAAGAATCGGACGGACTGTTCATGGCTGGGAAGATGTACCCCTAAACCCTAAACCCTAAAACCTAATCAATCAATTACTTAAATAAATAAAATGATAAAACAATTAAATAAATAAATAACCTCTCAACCAACAAATGAACAGGCTTTATAAAATCCATATTCAAATTATTTTCTAAGCCGAAATTTAACATTACAGTGCAAAAGATCCTCCAATGCATCAGTACATGAAAAAAATTGTTTTGATCAAAGAATCATTGTCTCTAACCTTTTTTTATTTTATTTTATTTTATTTTATCACATCACAAATAATAAACATGCTCCCACTGTTACCCGAGAAAACAGAAAAAGAAAATTAATTCCTCCCAAATTACACTCAAACTAACAACTCAATTCCTAGATTCATGGTTAAAAACAACGGATGTGGACAAATTAACAAACGTGTACAAATAGGTTAGTGGAGCCGAGCCTATTTCAAGGGACAGAGAGTCATAGGAACGATATTCATCATACATTTTTACTATCATCTACACCTATCAGTACATTGAACCGATGGAATCTCAGTTATAGACTTAATCCGTCATTTCTCAATAACCGTATATGATGAAAGCTTTAGTAAATCCAGGCCCCATGAGAAGGTTCGATCATAAGATCCAAGAAACTCGCGTCCGAGTTTTTCAGATACCAATAGAGAGGCGATGAAAGCATTATTGAATCACTAAAAAAAAAACCGTACGCCTGGAATCAAAACAGATTAAAGTTACCGAATTGAAAAATATAGGCGATGAGATTATAAGATAATTAAGATTTTGATTCATCCTATTGTGCTTCATGGAGATGATTCACAAATACTGTAATAATTCAACAAATAAAGTAACCAAGAATTACCTACCATGATTGTCTTCCAAAATCTTCAACAACTTCAAGCCCAAACATCTCACAATCGTACGAATCTTCCTCTCCCAAAAGAAACCAGCCAAGCTTAAGGATTTCTTATATACAACAACCGTGTGACCTTGGAGGTATTTATTTAACTTAACTCATTAATGGGCAGACCCTCTACCACTCAACTTTCTGGCCATATATAACTGGTATTGAATTTGGCCCAATTCAATTCAATCTCACAAGCCATATCATTGATCAATCTAATTAAGTGAAAGCCCTTTAAAACTTATTTTGTTTTAATTCCAAAATAATAGAAAACAAAACAATATTTAAAATAAATCTTTTATAAAAATAACTTTAAACAAAATTATTTTCCAATACATAGCCCCCTTCATCCGCCTGCCCATGGCTCAACATCACGCATCCAATGGCAACATCCGCCTGCCCATGGCTCAACATCACGCATCCAATGGCAACATCCAGTTCACGTCTAAGAGACTCGATTTCAGATTCTTTCGTTTCCTAGGAAAATTTGTGATCAAATCGAATCTTCTGAAGGTGTTAGTTATAGTTAAATTTTATCCAAATCTTTTTAATTTTTCAATAGTTAAATTTTATCCAAATCTTTTTTAAGGACCAAAGGATCACAACTCACAGGCTCAACTCTTTACCTTGCATATCCGCGATGAACGTGAAGAAGAAGAACAAAAGCATGTAAGCAGCAGAACAGGAAATCTATACTTGAAAGAATTACATAATCGAAATTTCCACTGTACTGGAAATGGTAAATAAAATAACTTTATCCAACAGATGTCAGGTCAATGTTAGTAAGGTTCCGCTAAAATTAGAACTCGGTGACAACTATGGATGATGCACCAGCAGCAGGAATGGATTCGTCCTCACAGCAGATGCCAATGTACGAAAAACTTCACGTCCTTACATCTGTTTACACTGTCCATTGAAAGATGTTTGAGACATTATAAGGTACTTCAACCATTGGCGCTTAGCTTGCGTTTCTTAGCTAATCGCATCCTTTGTCGTTTTTCCTCCTCTTCAATCAACCGGAGTTGCTCCTCATCCTCTTTTCTAGCAATTTTTGCACTGTACAAACAGAAATCAAACGTTAAGATCATCAATGTAAAACATGCATCTACATAAAATAAAGATGAAACAAGAAACAATGCAGCAAATAGTCTGACCTCAGTCTCTCCTCTCTCATAATATCCTCAAAATTGGCCTCCATGTCGCTATCATTGTCCTCATCGCGGAACTTGTTGGGATTATACCTACAACCCAAGAAATTATATCATTTTAAAATCTGAACATAGGAAGATATCACATTATGTGAACATCTAAAGCAGGTTATCAGAGAAGAAATGTTGTGTTGAAGGCAAGAAATAGTAGTTACCGAAACATTTGTCTGATCATACTTATAGCCTCAGCATCTTCACCGTCTGAATCATCACGGAGTGGTCTCTGTGGTCTTGCCTTCGGCCGTCCATCAACAAAGCTATCGCGAGCTGGAGGTTTCGGAGGTGGCCTCTTCAACTGCCCAACAACATGTAATAAGATCAAAGGAACTCCAAAAACAAAATTCATGAAGAAAACAACCTACGAATTCCAAATTACACTCTTACCGGATCTTTAGAGGGAGGCAGAACCCTTTTAATATTGCCATTTGGTTTGCTAGTTTCATGGTACACCTTTCTCTGTACCAAAGGTTTTTTCAATGAAGCTTGACCACTTGAAGAGTTGAATTTACGATTGGTGGATTCTAAATGGGAGGCCATTGGTTTATTGGGACCAGATTGAGGAATTGAAGATTTTGGTTTAGGGACACCGGCTACAACATTTTTCACATTAGAGGTAACCTTCCCCGAAGAAGGTACAGTACCCTTAGATGGCATGCCACTTTTCAGGCCAGCAGGCCGACCGGGCCCACTGGCATTATTGCTACCAAATTGTTTCCTAGATTCTATTGACAGCTTAGCAGTTCTGTCCAGCATAACTTCAGGCTTGCCATTACCACCAACTGTCATTGGCTTCCGTTCATCTCGACCATTAGAAACTACCCCTCTCCCATCATTCGCCACATATTTGCCCCTTGGCAGTAATTGAGCAGATCGTGCATCTTCAATTCCACCAAAAAAAAAACACTATGTAAGTTATTTCAAAAAGGAATATATGCAATATCCATGTTCGTGGACACCAGAAAGAGGAGCAATTTTGTACCAGTCTTTGGATATGATACATTTTTTGGTGGAGGGTTTTTCGCAATGGCCGGAACCTCAGCATCCCCAGATAAAAGAAAAGAGTAATCCCTTGTTTTCTTAAGTATTTCGCCCTTCTGCTTCAACTGCAAATATTACCAGGAGAAGAAAATTTAAAACAAAAATGATGAATCACAATTCAGATATCAATATAAAATCACTTGGAATTACCCCATTAGCGACAGTGGGTAAGTGGTTCACTTGAGGTTTTGATTTAACAGAGCCTGAAGCAAAGTTCTTACTGTTCTGGAGAGAAATGCAGAATGTTAACAAATAACTAAAAAGAACAATAATTTATCTGCCACGTGATAAAAAATCATGCTTCCAAATAGAAGGCAGATCACAGAATCCATGTGAACTCCTTAAACTAATGCATAACAGATGTAAATTAGACATGTATCATCAGGTGAAATATCGGGAGACTAAACCTAATGATCAAAAGACAATGTCTCGAACAGACAAAAGCATTGGCCCATCCCGCCTAAAAATCAAGAATAGCGATTCTTAAGAATGTGCTACCCTACAACTGTATGCCAGTCCTTCTATAGAGTACCAAAATATAACCTCCAAAACATGTTTACCATCCCACCACAAATAGTGGGAAAATAGTATCTTTGAAACACATGCTATCATACCGACTGAAAACATCTATACCAGTCCTATGCAGTAAATTACCGAAATAACAAAGATGTAAAGCACAGCCAACAGACATGCAGAAAATATGAGCTTTTCAACATACATTGTTCTTAGGTTTGTTAATCCTTGCCAACAACTCTGGATTCTCCAGATATGACTTGCTTTCTTCAATAACTCTCTGAGCAATAACTGGCTGAGAAGGGCCAAAGAACGAACCGTAGCTGCAAAAACAAATAAATAAAAAATACAATCAAATTTAGTTACAGCTGACGTTCACATGCATGAAAAAATCTGTAAGCAAATTATTTTATGCTGGACAACAAGAGAATGTCATAAACAGGAATAGAAGACAAATAGGTCATGCGTGGGACAATAAGGCCATTGTTACTTCCACAACAGAATCATTGGACAAAAATGGGGTTGTGCACAGATTAAAAACAAGTAGTTAATGCCTACATAACCCACGTGGCATTAATGCCAAAATACATCTAAAAGTACCATATATAAATTCCATGAATGCATCATAACTACTTAAAAACAAAGGAATCCATGCCTAAATCACCCACGTAGCAGGAATATCAATATAAATTTAAAAGCATCATATTCAAATCGAAGGCAATGCATACTTGTCAGGGCGGCGTCCAGTTATGTTTTGGGAACCAGAATTTGCAGTCCCCATATCTTTCTTTAACTTCTTTCGAATACTCTCTTTTAATTTTTGCCTTAATTCAAGATATTCCAACTGCTCCTTTGTGGGTTGTTGGCTTTCCACATATCCATCTTCACTTACATTTTCCTCCTCTTGCTCCTCGTCATCCTCATACTCATCTAAGTCTTCATAGTCCTGCATTAACACAGAATCAATCAAGAACCGTAATCAGAAGCAAAATTCCACAAAAGCATCATGAGGAAATAGTATCAACAGTGACTTACATCTCTTCCGTACGCCAACATTGTTCTTCTGAACAGCCAAAAAGCAGCAGAAAATGACGATACAACTACCTCAGATATCTGATCAAAGAAGATTAATTACAGTAATTCAATATTTTTGGAGTCTTGTCAAAGAACCCCGATTGGGCCCAATCTTAGATCATGAATTGCTTAAATAGAACCCTAATCCCAAAAAACGCATGATAAATTCACTCAATCGCTTAAAATCAACCGGTTTCCAGAAATTTCTTCAATGGGTTCCTCGAAAATCCGTAGTAACAAACAAACAAAACTTAATCAAAAGATTGATTTTTCGATTAGAAACATGAAGACTTAATCGTTCGAGGATGAAAGTTGAAAATTCATACAAATCCGCGAAAAAACGTGATGAATCAAAAACCAACAAACATTCTTTAGATCAATCAATGTTAATTACCTAGAATCGACGAAACCGGTACCAAAACCAGCAGAATCGCATGAAACACGCCGATCGAAGGAAAACGATGAGAGGTTTGCATAGACTCCGAGGGTAGATAGGCAGCCGCAGATAGAGAAGTTGTGGTGAAAAAAAATTTGGGGTCGTGAGGTCTTGATAGATAAAGCCCTGCGTATTGAATTCCAATACGATACGAAAGACCCAGAGCTATCGTGCGCTTGTGTGCAGTAAGAAGACTAGCCTAAAGCGAATGTCGGTCGGCTGTCGCTTGGTTTCTTTAGACTTCAGTGAAACAAAAAGAGAAATTGTTGAAATTTAGGAAAATTACAGTGAAATTCACATTACATAGAAATTCTTGGAAAGTTCAACCCGTTATTGCTATAGTTACAGTAGCGGAAGGGTAGTGGCCTCTAACGTTATTATTGTTTTAAATTTTAAAAAAGTAAATTAAAAATTTTAAAAAATATTTAACCTAACATTCGTTACAATTCAATTAGGAGTTTGTTAATTGTCCTAATTTAATTCCTAATCTATCTAATTATGAGTATTAACAATTAAGTATGAATATAATTAGTTACGGAATTGTCACCGCCTAATGAATCATAACGATGATAGAATAATTACGTCCATCGCTATCGTTGTACAACCCTAGCCAAGTGGCATTGTTCACTTGCACTTTGGGCCAATTTCAGATGTCGCCGTGTTCAGCTCGTTCAATTTCGCCAATTTATTGGCGTTGTTGACTCTAAAACAAAAAATCAGCATAAATCAATACATGAATCTCGAAGGTATAAAAACGTAAACTCAACTAAATGATCATCTTTGACAGCAGAAATAGGCAAGTAAGTACCAAATTGCACGAGGAAATCGAAAAGCCGGCGAATGTTGAGGGAGATGTGAGAAATGAATTCCCGACTGAACTGCAATTCCCACGTTCACAGCGTTCGTTATTCTCCCGCTCGAGCCATCGCTGCCGGACCTAATCCCGTTAAACCTTGGCCGTTAGATTTGACAGCGTCTGACCAGTGGAGTAATTTCTTTTCCTACCAGATGCCCACACAAAAACGACAAAAGCGTTCCCAGCATTATCAAGAAATTCATGATGAGTAAGCATTTGAAAATGTAGTTTTATTTACGAATATTCTTATTTCTATGTTATGTGTAAATATTTTTTAAATTATGGACAAGTAATCTTCGTTTCGTATTATTAATATTTTAGACAATTACACTACAGTGAAAACAACATAAACTAAGTAATATCTTAAATAGTGTTGGTATTTCAATATAAGTACAGGAGAGTAGTTAATAATTTAGAAAAGAAGAGAATTTTCACAAAAATAATGTTCTTTTGGCGCAATGAAGTTCATTCCAGCCAATACACATTATATATACATATTATTATTTTTTTAGTGGTGAACTGCAGGACGGTCGGGCCACAGGTCCAGAACTAAAGTAGTGGACCGTTTGGAAATACAAGCCCATATTGGACCTGCCGTTATACCCGACCCAAACATTTCCTATATCAATGGCGGAACTAGCACAAATATTAAGGGTGGACTGGACCATAAAATTTTTATTTTTTAATGTTAAAATCTTACCTATGTATGGGCCGATCCAAAAATGACCCCGTGCTGAAGCACGGGCTGGCCCATCCATAGGTCCGCCCGTGCCTATATCTACCTACAAGTTCAAGCGATGACACTAGTGTGGGCTCCATGCAGTCATCAATATGCAACATATTAAGCTACCCCAAAGAATGTAGCATATTAGTTTTTCAAATTTTTTTTCATTTTTTTATTATAAAAAGGGTTGATGAAAAAAACAATTTTGTTTGCCACCTAAATTATTTGACGTAAGATAATTATGTATTTACATATTTATATTTGGTGAACATGGACAAGTTTTAGGCCTTATTTTGCCCATGCCTTCTTCTACTTGTTCTACTATTTTAGAATAGAGGTGTCTCAGAGGGTCCGGAATTTTTCGAAACCGCCGTGCCGGAGCCCCCCCCCCATGCCGGAGCCCCTCAACGATGCCGGAATTGAGGTGCTTATTTTTTAGAAGAAAAAAAAGTATGTCAGGAGGTGCTTATTTTTTAGAAGGTTTACCTTCTTAAAATAAAAATAAGTAGTAGAAGGTTGGC
>JAOWBN010190315.1:0-15843 GCA_028565015.1 Pinguicula moranensis | reverse complement strand
TAGATTTCACCGCTTACCAAACACATTGTATTTGTGATAAACTGATCTCATTTCTGCATTGCTGGTGTGGTTTACATGGTTAAGTACAAACACAACTTACTGAAGAAAAAGTAAGTACAAATACAATCCGTGTTGGAGTTGGGGCACTTTTATCATCCGTAGATATGATCTTCTGACTCCATCCTCTTTTTTCTACTCTAGGTGAGCTTAGTTGCTAAAATGTGTGCGCATGAGTTCTTTTCGAAGTAGCATTTTCAACGACCTAGTTAAAGGAAAAATGAGACCGTAGGATCTCCTTACACTTGCTCAGTTTATCAACTCTATTGTTGGTGCGAGGTGGAAAACTTATTTCTTTATTATTGTGATCAGTTGATTAATAATGATATCATAGTGTTGAAGGCAACTATGGGTCTTGATAACCTATTTTGTCTCGTCCTCAGTGACACTTAATTCGTTTGTTGTTATGCTAAACGGCATTTCCTTATGACTTGTGAACTCATCTGGCCCATTTTGCTACTGGATTCTTGTTTGCTAGTTCTGTTGATTCTCCGGATACATGTATCTATGCTGAGATTCGGACAAGGATTGTAGAAACCATCTCTTGGGACTACAACTTTGAGCCAGCTGGAAGCGCTCCTCTGAGTTTTACGGTTAAAGTACTTAATTACATCTTTTGCCGTAATTGATTTGCATTTGTGGGGGAAATGCTTTACTGTTGTGATTACTGATTTTGGTATAAATTTCAAGGTTGCACATCATTATTCCGTTCACTATCTTATTCTTAGTAAAATAGTCTGCAGCTCTGAAAGAAGCTATTGATGATCTCGAATGGCCTGGCTCCAGCATCGAGATTAAGTTGCTACCGACACCCCCATCTGTGATGTTCAGAGGTGAAGGGCATGGTGACTTGCAGGTATACTTTGAATAAATAGTCTCGCACAAAGGATTCGAGATGTCTCTTCCATGTTCAAAGACAATGAAAGCCTACTTCTATACTGCAGATAGACTTCAATTACTATGCCAATATGGACCTTCTGATTGCGTTCAGCTGTGATCAGCCAGTTTCTCACAGGTTTGTTCTCTCAAGGCCGTTTCTCCAGCTGCATTAACCAATTGATTCACGTTTGTTGGAGATAGATTGATATGTCTCTTTACACAGGTACAAGTACAAATTCCTTCGCGCTACAACCGCAAACATACCAAGTAGCGTCCTCAAAGATAATCGAGGGAGCAAAGTGAGTATAGGCAGAGGTGGCATGCTCAAAGTCCAGCATCTTGTATCAGTGGCCAAGCCTGCGATTCCTCATCCCCACATAGATTCCGCTGGTTATCAGCAACCCAGTCGCATTGCTTACATTGAATTCTTTGTTAAACCAGAGGTTGAAGAATGAACTGTAAATGACGGACTCTGGTTGGTAGGAGTTGAAATTTAACTGACATTTACTTTGTGGGAATGGACTGGCTGGGTTAAGTTCAGTACATACTACTAATACATAACCAGGGGTTCCTCATCCAGTCACCAAACACCAAGCTGGATCAACCTAGTGGTAAGTCGTTATCCAAGTCCATAACATCGCTTTTGTTGCATCGAGCTGATGTAATAGGCATTTAAACAATGGAACCATGGGCAGGCTCTCGGTTGTGTCCAACTCATGCTGAAACTTAAACTATCATCTTTCTTAGGCTTGCATTACATACGGATATGATGCAAGCCTCATTTCTCTACTTTTAGGATACCCCTAACTGACAATGGCAAGCTCGCAGGGGTTTCATAGATTTGATTCCGACCTGTCGCTCCCTATTTAGCGAAAAAAATCGACTACCTCATCCCCTTCTCTGTACTGGTAGAGTTTCAGGACACTTTTGACAAAAGGAGCACCCTATGGAGGGGAATTGAACCACAAGCTTTACTCTCTTATGAAGCAACTGATTTCGTCCTCGTCCGACACATCCATGGTAGCAAACCCACCACACCTCAGTCGGTATCAATTCGGATATGATATGCTTTTATTGACGGATCGGGATCACTATTACTGCAATCTTCTACAGTTGCCAACAATAGAAACAAAAGCACAATCGAACCGCAAGATGATCATTGACAAATGGTTTATTATGAATCATCAAAATAATACCTTCTCCAAATAATGCCCAATGCGGCAAAAAGCAGTGCACACAGCCCAGAAGAGAAACAAAGACTGCAGGTCTGGTGTGGTATATTTGAGTTGCTTATCGAAAGAAGAAAAATCACTCTTCAACAATATTCTTCTCGCTTAGTATTCATCAGATGTCGTATACTATCAACTTTCACTACGCCAACCAAAAATTGCACGCAAGCACTAAGAAAACAGCGTCATGGAAGTTAACCAACTGTGTGTTGCTTGCAACCCCTGGGACCGTAGTGCTCGGAGCAGCGTCTCACCATCTTCTGACACAAGTAGCAATAATGGTTTTGGCATGCCCAGCAAAAGATGTGATTGTTGTTGCCAATCTGACAATAACGAACAAACTTCGTTGCAGTCAATCAGACACCCTAAGACAACAGTAACACAGCCACAAACAGGAAGACAGAGCTATCGTTGAGCAAAAGTATTCAACCTCCTGGACTAAGGGTGTGTTTTATACTTCTACTGCTTTTTTGGAAAGCACTTTAAAGTTTTTAGGTTGGAGAAAGCACTTAGAAGTACTTGTCTGAAAATAAGGAGAGTCGCTGTAAAAAAACTACTTAAAAAGATTTCACACAAGGATTTTTGAAGAAGTTGCTTCAGACCTTCTCCAGAAACACTTCTAGCTGGAAAGAAAGGGAAATACAAGCTGAAGTTGAGTTTCAAAACAGACAAAATTGAACTTCTTAAAACACAGAGAAGCAGAAACTGCAGTAGAGTATAAGTACAAAACAGTATCTTAGGTAAAGAAGCGACATAACAAGGTTTTGACCCTAAGAGCATTATGAAACAAATGCATCTCCTTTGGATGCATTAAATCCCTTTCCCCGAATATAGCAAAAGAAACCGGAACTAGTAAAAACACTTGTGCTTTTTGTGATTGAGAATGGTGATGAGATGGGGCTCATTGGACACCATCTGACTTGCATAACTGAAAGTATCTTCCCATATGAGAGTTTATCTTAGCCCAAATCAGTATAGTTGGAGGAATATATGAGATTCAAAACAAGGCACTCAAAGCAACTCTCCGAAGAAGTAAAAAGCACAAATAGGAAATCATAACAATAAAATTCTGACTTAGTGAGAGGAGTTGAATGGTAAAAGCTTTGCACACTTAGGCTGAACTGCACCAAAGGTAAAGGTAGTGTTAAAATATTAGCTAAAAAATACTGCTTTAGTTGAATGGACAGCAGAAAAGAGGAGTCACTTTGGGTATGAGAAAGAAAGTTGAGATGCCACAGAACGAAAAAAGGAGCAAAGAGTCGGGACTAAGCCCATGTTTTGCGCAGCCTTCTTAAAATTATAATTGGCTTATAAGCACCTTTTTTCAAAAAATAACTCCTCATTTTTTGAAAAAAAATGTGCTTATAAACCAATTATAAGCATAAAGAAGGCTGCACAAAACACCCCAATAGTCCTTTTGCAGTTCTGCAACCAACAATTTGGGAGTAATATCCAATAACGGTTGTAGATTAAATGGATCTGAGTTTTGAGATAATAAGTCCGGGATCTCCACCAAGGAGTGCACAATAGTATATAACACATTATTCTTGGATGTAACTGCATTAACTTTATGTTGAGTGACTAACAGCCTTATGTCGTTGTTTCCATCCAGAATTTTATCAAACTGAAAGCTCAATTTACTATGTTGCCAGGCTAATAATTCTGTGATACCTTTTTTTTCCATTTCCTTGGGAAGCGTCAAAAGTCATGTGTCAAGTGATTGCCTTGCAGGAGATTGATCTGAATCACAAATCTTCAGAGATCCTTCTTAGGCCAATACTTTATCATCTAAATGTGTTCCTTCTACCAGGGTTATTACATGACCTGTCTACTCTTTTCCCATTCCAGAGTCAACGACAGGATTTAGTCTAACTGATTGATCTACCGTACCAAATTCAACTTCCTTCTCAAGATATTTTGTAGCATTTCCAGATTTACGTTTGGTGCAGAGCTCGAGGCAATATAAGAACTCGAGTCATCCTTCTCCCTTCTAGAGGAGTGTACTCTGACCATCCCCCCTTTAGGACTTGCGACTACCGCTTTTTCTTTCCGCAGAGGAGGCCAATTCATCTCATTGTTCAACTCGGTCCGTCTTTGATTTCTTCTAAATGTATTATCACCCCACCACCTCATAGCTTGGTTTGATTTACTGAATTCCTCTTCCACATGAATGTTAAAAAACTCATTTCCCATCACAATTTGGAACGTCTGCATTATCGTCTTGACGGACGTCATTAGAATTTTCATTCGGCCAAACTGCATCTAGGTTTGAAGCAGTTTTTTACTGTCTATAGTGATTAATGCACCCAATCTTGTCATAATTTCACCAAAGAAGCCTTCATACCATTAGTGAAAGGGAGTACCTCTTACCCAAACCCATGTTGATCGTGCCCGACGACCATTTAGAAGCCTCCACGGATGGAGAGAGTGGAAACATATATATGAGATTGTGTTATCATCTGATAGGAGTTGGGAGACATCGTCTTCTGATTTTAATTTTATCAGGACATCTCCACCTTCAAGAAGAAACTGTCGATCATACGGTGTATCCCTTATCATGGAATACTTGGTTCATACTGCTCAGATCCAATAATGGTGCAGGGATACCTATCAGGCATTTTTCTAACCATTTGCATGCCTCCGGATCAATACTGAATGAGAAAGTGATTGTCGTTACAGTCTCTTGCTCAGAATTATTGTTTTTATTTTGATCCAGAGGCTTGGATTGGTTTGCTGAAAATAAATCACCAACCTTAGGTTGAGCCGTAACTGCGGGTTTAGCCTCACTAACTTGGAGTTGAAAAGAGCTAAACCAAATCATGTTCAGTCATTCCAAGTGCCCTTGGGTAACTGAGTATTTGTAGAATCTCACAAAGCCAAATCGACTACTGAATGGTGCATCCTGTTTAGGAACATGTACTTCACTAACATGGCCATATCTGAAGAAGGTCTGCCACATTTCTTCTTGCTTCCAGAAGGGGGAAGTTCACAAAATGAAAAGAAATCGAATCTGGTCCCAGTTTTTGGATAAAAGCAGGGGGCTATTTTCTAGCTGTACCGGGACGTTCAGTTTGATCTGGAGGGGTATTCCGTTTAGATCAGTTAGCCACACGAATCCAATCATTTTCTTCTTCAGCAGAATTCCCCAGGGGAGGGGGTAACTACATATCCTGGTCTTGTGTCGACGTCGATGCAAGTGAAAGATGATCAGCTATGGATGTCATAGTTTGCTTACAAGTATTTATGCTCAAGAAACAAATTGAACAGGGTCCGTTCCTCCGACCACGATCCAAGTAACCAGGAGAGTACCCTATCGCCGAGCATACCTGCGCGGTATAATAAATGCACCTCAGGTGAAGCAAAGAAGAAAATCTACAAAGCTACTGGACCAAGAGATTCAGCTAACTTTGTGCGGAGAGCATTCTGTATGGAGAGCCTGTACAGTGAGCATTCCGTCGATCTGAAATCCGCCCTATAATTTTTAATTAATCCTATTTTTCTTTGTAACTGAAAAAGTGATGTTCAAGTTTTGGTGTGGTTCATTGACTTTGGAGCCAGAGGTAGACTGAGGGATAGAATAGAAATCCAATACGTTGAATTCATAAGTCATAAAAGATATTTAGAAATTGCTTACTTGAGGACGAGTAATTTACTCGGAGTAAATGCCATACAACCAAGAGAACCTCGTAGCAGTTACATAAGGTTCCAACTTCACTGCTGGCAACAACTCCTTCTCCGTTTAAAGTCCGCGGTTACCCAAATACCCATTCAGCATCGGAGAGGAGAGAATCCATTTTTTTATTTATTTAATTAGCTCTTATTTTTTATACTTCAGCCATTAACCACGAACTCCTTCTCGTGTCATACCATTTCTGTAGGCCCAAATTTTAAGCTGGTTCAATCAAGAACTTGTGTAAGAGTAAAAGAAAACCACTCAAATTTGTGATTAGAGAAAAATATGGAAATGGTTGACCCACGAGAATATATAATGTAAAATATTGCCCATCAATTTCTTCAATTTTCCTCATTTTGGGCTCGAGAGAACACACAAGAAGGAAATCGTGGTAGAAGAACAAATTGGGAGAGCCAAAATAAGGAAAAATTCAACAACCCAAAAAATCAAAACCAAAAAAAACAAAATGGCTCGTGGAAAGTTCAACTGTCTCTTCCTAACCATGGCAACTCTGTTTCTCATTGGCACAGCCCGCATTCCAGCGGCGGAGGCCCGGAAGTTCGCCGGGGTCAACCCATTTTGCCGGACGGCGGACTACCGGCGAATCTGCACTCGAATGGTGAACGGCGCCGGGAACTTGCACGACGCGACGGCTAATGCCATGAAATCGACGCTCGTGATGGCGAAGCGTATCAGGACTCTGGTACCTTCGGTGGCTCCGGTGGTGGCCCACCTTCCGGCGGTGACCCGGGACTCGATTATGAATGTTTGTGCGGATGATTTCGACAGCATTGTTGATGATCTGGAGCAGAGCCTTGAAGCACTGAAAGTAAACGACGTTGGCACCATGCAATCCCATCTCAGCGCCGCCCTGAGAACCGACTGCGAAGACGCGCTGAATGAGTCCGGCATCGATTTTCCGATGGCCAAATTTGCTGGGTATTTGCACAAGCAGGTGGATAATTGCCTAGCTGTTATGATGCAGGACTAACAAGCCTCGTTGAGAATTTCTTTCTTTGCTTATAGTTTTAGTTTGGCAAATTAATTCAATGACCGTTAGTTTTTAGGTATATATGGCGCTGGGATCTTGAAAGGTCTCTCTTCTATTGATTAATCAGTTTCTTGGATTTGCCAAGTAATGAAGGAATTTTAAGAAAATGTTTATACTTTTTTTTAAAGCTAATGTTTATATTCATATTATAAAATAATTACATGCACCACCTATAGGTACTATTACAACCGTGACGTATGGTCAACAAGTAAAATGATAAGGCACATTAGGTAGAGCTACACCCTAAACTTTTCCACCAATCTAATTGGTCTATTATGCATTATCCTCCTTTATATATAGCTAAGGGTGGACTAGTGATACTCCCCATGCGTCATCTATGTGTGTAAATAGTCTTAGCATTTGAATGATTGCTATTATCCGCTTTTCTACCAAAACAATCATCATAGCTATCAACATATTATCCTTTGCGGCGAGTACATAGCTCAAATGTGTTCTGGAGAGCCGTCCCTGCAATAATAGTGGCTAAGGATGAACGGTATATAGCTCATCCAGCCACATTGACCTCAGAAAACATTCAGCATCAAGATCATGGTCGTCGTAGCTTTTCAGAAGAGAGAAACCTCGTTGCAATCACTTTTCATTCCTCAGAATGATACATAGCTCTGTTTCTTCTACTAAGCTACCCCTGTAATTGAGAAGAGTAACATATAATATCCCAAGGACATCAGTATGAAAGTTTATGGAGAGCTCTAATCCACTAGGCCACTTGAATCCTTTAACACTCATCTTGCTCATATCCATCAGTACTCAATTCCCCATTTCAATTATGAGTGTACTGGAACTTGAAGTTGAACCTCCCTACTTGTTGGATGTTCCATGGTTGCCTTTCCAATTCTTACTGTAAATCAGCAAAAGTGTGGTGTGGCGCGTCCGAAGAATCTCTGCCCATTAGCCCTCTTCACTGTTTTTTTCATATATCTTGCTCATCCATTTTCATTGAGTAGCTAGCTCTAGTCATTTTTTGGACATTCCCACATGTCCCCATACACATTCTGGACATACTCACTGGATATACTCTTTCGTAATCAGCAATATTCCATAGGACCGACACATTATAGCTATTTGATATGAAAGTCTCCTCCGATCTGGACCTAACCTGTACCACAATGACATAATAGGGAGAAAGGCACAATATAATACGAGACATATAATTGAGCCATAAAAAATGCTTTCCTATTTTGTGTTATGTAGGTTGTTTCTGTAATTCGTATCGTTGGCTCGCCTACTGGACCTACCTGTACCAATTTGACATAAAACCGAGTAAAACCGGTTCCAGAGATAGCAAATTTGTGCATAGAAAGTAAGTACTTTTTCATCCGAATTATATTGTTCACTTAGTTGTATGCCTATACACCCTCTTAGCATCATATTGCATCCTGAACCTATAACAAGATAATTCAAGTTCTAACTTTTTATAAGCTAGCTGATTTTATGTAAACTGCATACATGTAATTGGGTGTGTGTACCAGTCATACAGTGAGTAATAAAAGGCTTTCTTTTTGGACTTAATTCCTAACCACGAGTTTGGATACATTGTATGACCTTTGAACTAGAGAGCTCAATATTTGTGAAATGAGGTCTATTACAAGTTTTCCAGATATGCCACATGAAAGAGATCCATCATGATTTCCAGGCCGCCAAATTTATCCTTCCTGTTTTGTTATGGCATAAAACATCCCACGTGGGAACTTCAATTGGGGGACCAACTGAGTACCTGTTCTTCTTCTTTCACAAGCCATGTCTGCAGTTCCTGCCATACAGTAATTGTTGTAGAACAGTTATGGAATAAGTGGGATACAGTTTCCATACCTAATATGCAAAGAGTGTATCCTTCTTCATGGTTCGCATGAATTATGTTTGTTGCCTTAAGGACATTTTTTACAGGCCTTGCATTCTGAAGAATTTTCCAGCAGAGTGTAATATGTTTTGTTTGAGAGAAACAATTCCATAATGTTGCTAAAGCAGTTCTTTCTGTGTTTGAGAAAGGTGAAACCAGTCCTTCTAGTAACAGATTGTAACTCACTTTTGCTGTGTATCTCTCACACATCTCCTGTGGGAATATATATTGATCTTCACACATCTCTGTTGGTTCAACTGATTGGAGTAGTAAAACCAGACTTTCCAGCGAAGATTGCTCATTGGATCTCAAAGGTCTTCTCCATGTTAGATTCCATTGCCATCTGTTATCAGTCCATGTACCTGCATTCGCAAGATACATATTTTGATCCACTGTAACTCTAAAGAGTTGAGTAAATAGATCAGCTAGGCTTTCTGTCTGTCTCCATCTGTCTATCCAGAATTGCGTTTCATTTTCAGAGCCAATATTTATTTTGGGCAGATCAGAGAACCAGCTCTCTATCAGCAATTTCTGCAGGTCAGTCCACCAGAGTGATGCATAACCATTACCTCTTCTTCTACCTCGTGTAGATGTTGTTTGAGTCTGATGGCACCTCAATTCTATTATGTTTCCCAACTTCAAAACACCATCCTGACCATATTTTGAACGCAGGATGTCCTTAGCAAGACAAGTATTTCCCATCATAAATTTCTCTCCCGATTTCCCCATCAGTGCTTTGTTTGCTAAGGCTATATTCTTTACTCCAAGTCCCCCCAATTGTTTTGCAATGTGATTTTTCCTCAGGCAGTCCAGCATACTTTTTTCTTCTCCTTCTTAGAGCCCCATAAAAAATTTCTTTGCAGACTTAGGCATTTGATAATCTGAGGAGGAGCCATGAAGAATGAAAGAAAGTGAAAAGGAATGGAATTGAGTAGGGAATTAAGCAGCACCAATCTACCACCCTCTGAAAGGGACTTGTTCTTCCATGCATTTAGTTTTCTTTCAATCTTCTCCACCACCGGTTTCCATACTGCTGATTTTTGCTGGTTAGTACCTACGGCATACCTAGATACTTGAAAGGAAAATGATCCACTTTGCATCCCAGATAGTTTGACATAATTCCCAAGGTATCCAGCTGAATATTGATGCCACAAAGGTTGGATGAAATTTACTCTCAATCCTGAAATAAGCTCAAAAGTTTGGAGAATAGCTTTGAAGGAGATCACTGTATTCCATGAGGCTTGTCCAAATAGTAGTGTGTCGTCTACGAATTGAAGATGATATAAAGCTATGTTTTCTTCGCCAATAAAGAGAGGTTGAAACTTGTCTACAGAAATAACCTTCTCTAACATTAGTGACAATCCTTGTGCAGCAACTAAGAATAAGAAAGGAGACATTGGATATCCTTGACTGAGGCCACGCTGAGGTGTAAATTCTTATGTAGGACTTCCATTAATAAGAATAGATGCAGTACCTCCTGATAGCAACACCAACCCATGTTATACATGCTTGTGGGAAGTCTATATTTGTCAGAGTATCAATTATATACTTCCAATTGATTGTGTCAAATGCTTTCTCAAAATCAACCTTTAGTATTAGACCCTTCTTTTCAAATTCTTTATCTCATCAATAGCTTCGTTTGCTATAAATACACCATCTAAGAGTCTTCTACCTTTTAGAAAAGCCATTTGATTTGGAGAAATGATGTGCTCCATGATAGATGCCATTAAATTGCTAGTGTCTTTGATATGATTTTAGACATAGATCCTATAAGAGTGATAGGACGATAATCTTCTACTTTCAAAGGATTCCCCTTCTTAGCTGCGAGGATAATATGAACTGCATTGCTACCCGTTGCTATCTTACTGTTTTTATGAAACTCCAACATCATTTGGATAATATCATCTTTCAGCAAATAGATGAAGTGTTTTGTAAATCTGAAATTTATATCATCCGGTCCAGGACTTTTCCCACTTGCACAAGATTTTATAGTTTCCAGAATTTCTTGTTCCGATAATGGTCGAATTAAACTCAAACTTTCTGCTTGTGACAGTTTCTTGTAACCTGCATCCGAACAAAAAGGTTTGTCCACTGATCCTCTTTATACCTCTGCCGGAAGTGAGCCCAGAAGCAATTTTTCACTGATGTCACATCTTCCAACCAACTTTCTCCCTCCCAGATTCCTTGTATGTTATTTTTTGTTTTTGATTCTTTCAGCCATGGAAATATGATGTATTTGCATCACCCTTATTCATCCAATCTATCCATGATTTTTGGTAAGCCACACACTCTAATTGATAATTAATCCGCAACAGCTTCTCTCTTAGCATAGAGATATCCTGAGAAAACTACTAAGACACAACTATTTTTTCAGCTAATAGCTATTTATTCTGAATTTCTTGCTGGATGGTTGTTCGAGTAGCTTACAAATTTCTGAAGTTTGAGTTCCAGGATTTGATCTCACTGCGTAGCCTCCTGATTTTTGTTTTGATCCTTTGACTAGCATATCTTTCCTCTGTAGGCAGCATCCATCATTGTTTTACTTGAGAATTATATGATTCGTCCTCTATCCAACAGTTTAGTACTCTTGTCAGTTTTGGCCCTCAATTACGAATTGTAGATGATAAACTTACTGGACAATGGTCTGAATCCTCCTTTTCAAGCCCCTTTTGAAACCAGTTTTTTCTGAGAAGAGAGCCATATATTTCCTTGAGAGAACTTAGGTACCAAGTGTAAGATATTTTACACATAGGCAGATCCTGTAGATGTAGATCACTGACAAAGCTATTGAAAGCTATAATTTCAGCTGCATAATTTAGTTGAGAGCTTCCTTTTCTTTCTTCTTTTCTCAGCACAGCGTTAAAATCACCCATTATACACCACTTCTTTTGTTCTCTGTTCCTATATAGCTCTCTCAACTCATTCCATTGTATTTCCTTCTTAGGTAAATCTGATGGACCATAAACATTGATCATATTTGTTTGCAGTTGTTCGTCAAACCACTTGCCTGTGACTCCCAAAAACCCACTGCCTGAAAGAATGTTTTTCCTGATTGTTATCCCATATACAACGGAGTCCCTTTGATTGATCTGTTGCACCACTATAACACCAATCAAAATTTTCATTGGTCCATATTTTTTGACATAACCTCCCGTCAATAGTCTCCAGTTTAGTTTCTTGTAAACTTAGAAAGTCTATGTCCTGTTGTTGAATGAGAGCTCTGACACATTTTTTTCTTCCCTGCCCTCCCAAACCACGAACACTATAGGTGGCTATCTTCATTAACAGGTGATTCCTTATCCTTTATCTTTCTCAATTTTTTCTTTTTGATCTCTTTATTCATCTGCTTAACCTTAATTTTTGCAATTGTTATCCAAAATTTATGATATGTTCTGCCTCAAGACTTGCCTGTCCTGCACTCGTCTAATCTTCTTCAATTGCCTCCTGTTTAGAGGAATCTTGCTTTCTTGAACTCTGATCCATCAAATTCCCCAACCAGTTATCCAAAATATTTTGATCACTTCCCTTTGCTTCAGCCTGCTCCTATTTTTTCCTTGTCTGACTCCTAGTCAGTGGACCTGTAGAATTAGGTTGACAGTATCCTTTCTTGGATGACAACTGAGGGATGAGGTTCTGATGTATCTATTTCATATTATCCAGGTATGGATATTCTGCCACTGAGGTTGGAACAATTGCTGAGTTTGTCTAAATGTCTGCTTCTGCCAGATTATCTACTTATTCTGTTCAAAGATTTACTGAATCTGCCAGAACATCTATTGTAGAAGGGGAGATCACTGAGTCATTAACAGGTGAGTTAGTACCTTGATGTTGTACATCTGTCACATGGTCAACTAGAGGAGTTGGGCTTCTTGTGTATGAACCAAAGGAGATACCCCCTGGCAACCAATCAATTTTTAGTGGACTCAAAGATATTAGACTATTCATATTTTCCTGAGCAGTATCTTGAGATACCCCATTAATTTGAGCTACGAGTAGCCTGTTATCTTCACTGATCTCCTGGTGTTGACCTGTAGCATCTTGCTCATTATCTGATCCCACAAACTCTGAGCCATAACTAATTGTTTCATTTGAGAAAGTGGATGATACTGAGGAGTCAGACCATGGTGAGAAAGTATCTTGTATGTCTCTGAACTCAAGAATATACAGAGAGTAAAGCTGGTCATCTATACGCACATTGAGGCTGTGTAGGATAATACTGTTAGCATTAACTTCAATATTGATCAAAGTTGCTTCTAGTGAGGAACAATCCAAAGTTGATTCAACAACTTTGATAATAGACCCTATGTCACTTGCAATCTTTTGAATAACCAATTATTCACATACTGATAAAGGGATACCGTAGATCTTTATCCGTAATTTGCGTTTGAGGCAGTTGTGATTCTTTTCGTGGTTCCACAGAGTCGGCGGTGTTGCCAGCCATTTAGATAACCATGGTTGCAAAGTTAGAGACATCATAGTCTCTTCACCAATGTTTAGTTCCCATAAAAGTATGTTTCCAGATCTTAGTGAACTCACCATGAGGTTTGTGTATCCTTCTCTCTTAACAGCAAGCTGAAACTCATTAAAATCATTACTCTACCTCAGCGTCCCCTTCATTGCACTTTGCAGCAAGACCATATTCTTTTTTGAACTTCTAATCTTGCGTATGTATTGAGTTGGGGGATTTGGACACGATGCATCTCTTTTTTTTAGGAACTACAGCCTTTTTAAACTCAACTCTTTTTTGAGGCAGTATGTTTGTTGGTTGAGTAACTTTCTCTTTGTCGCTAGATGATTGTCCTTGTTGAAGTATACCAAATTTAACGGGGATTTGTGACAGCTTCGAAGTGGACTTAACAGATGTAGACATGGGATGTTGCTGGTACTTTGCCAGATTTGCCTGAAGTTTGTAAGATCCAAACCATAATTGATTTAATTGTGAGGTAAGAAGTTTTGTATCTTATATGTTTTTGAATTCAACAAAACCAAAGGGTCGACCATCTTTTCCAGTTTTACTTGCTATCCTTAGGGCTTTAACTTGTCCTATCATTCGCATCGCTTTCTGCATCTGTTCATAAGGACATTGTTTGGGAAACTTAGTAATAAAGAAAGTAGCAGTTATCTTACCTCCACCAACATCCTTTTGATTTTGCACATGCCGAGCATACGATTTTTGTAGCATCTGTACGTGTGAATTATCTTGGGGCAAATAGCCTTGTTAAAGATAGAATGAAGGTGGGTGTGCACGGTGGAAGGCCCGACGCATAAATCTCCTCTGATAGGGGGGAAGATGCCATTGGGAATCCATAGCACTGGCTTCACCCTAGTTACCGACGGGGAACCTTTTTAAGAGAGAAGTATAGAAAAGACTGGATAACACAGAAGCCTAACCTCCCCAAGCACCGAAGGTGTCCCTGGGGAGAGAAGGAAAATTTATAGCACTGGCGATGAGAAATTTTTTGATAAGTGAGGAAGGTAGCGGGCACTAAACGATGGTGAACAACAATGCTGAGGTGTTCATCCATTCGCCATTGCCAACCCTAAAAGTATGAACATCCGATTATCTTTTTGGAGTGGTAGATCTACCAAGTCTGTTCCGAGAATAAACTGATTAAACTCATTCATGTTTATACTTCTCTTAAAGCCGAAACCTTAGAAAACTCCTGCTACGCTCCATGTGACCAGGGCTTTCAATATGGATTTACAAAAAAAAAATATTATCTCTTCAAATATTAACCTATAAAATAGAGGAGGCAAGTTGACTTTTGTCAAACTTTGGAGAGATTAAACTAAACCAAACATACCCAGTATATCCCACCTAGGCAGGATCTGGGGAAGGTGACATGTACGCAGTCGTACCCTGGCCTCTAAAAAGATATCAAGAGACTGTTTTTGTGGAGACGCTCAGCTCTTCGAACACACACACAAACACACATAAACACAAAACACACACAAACACACAATTAAAAAAACGAGAGAGAGGGAAAGAAGGGGGGAGAGAAAGAGATTGGAACCGTCCACCTGCATAAACAAGGAGATAAATTAATACACATTTAATGAGATGGGATAAGCAGATAAGTAAGTATATAGGTATATAAGTATATAGGTAAAGAAATATGTGCTACCCCGATACCTGCTAAGTATACCGCGTATAGTCCCTCATACCTCTATCTCTCTACCTCTCGAACAGTAATCCTACGTCTCTAACCCGCTCTCTTAGCAGTCAAGTCCTTGGAGAGGTCTAATCCCGCTAAATCCAATCGGAGTTGCTCCTCCCACGTCCTCCTAGGTCTCCCTTTCCCACGCCTCCCTTCAACCTGAATTCTTTCGACTCGCCTAACAGAATCATCAATATGCCTTATGCATACGTGTCCAAAACTTCTGCACATGCGACAATCTCATATCCCAACACTCTGTCCCACATAACATGGCTGGTCGTATAACCGTCCTATAAAATTTTCCCTTCAACTTACTTGGGAATTTCTTATCTCATAGTACTCCGACCGCCGATCACCATTTTAACCATCCTACCTTGATATGGTGGGTGACGTCGCTTTTAACCCCTCCATCATTCTGTACTATCGATCTCAAGTACTTGAAACTATCCTTTTGTGGAAGTACTTGATTCGCAATCATAACGTCCACCCCCTATCTTCTGTCATATCATCAAAATTGCATGCCATATATATTCCTTCTTTGAACGACTTAAGCGTAGTCCTTTTGCTCTAGTGTCACCCTCCAACGTTCCAACTTAACATTGACCTCCTCTTTTGTCTCTACTACTAAGACAATATAATCTGCAAATAACTTATACCATGAGATCTCATCTTGTATATCCCGGGAGACACATCCATAGTCACCGCAAAAAGATATGGGCTCAAAGGAGAACCTTGGTGCAATCCTGTGTTCACCGTCAAATACTCAGTGTCTCCTACTGGGTCCATACACTAGTCTTTGCGCTCTCATACATATCCCTTATAGCCATCATATACATCTATGGGACATTCTTGGTTTCGAAACATTCCCAAATCACCTCTCTCGGTATAGAATCATACGCCTTCTCTAAGTCTATGAAGACCATATGGAGGCTCCGCTT
>JAOWBN010190304.1:0-15847 GCA_028565015.1 Pinguicula moranensis | reverse complement strand
GTTTTCCTCTTCTCTTTCTATTAGCCTTCCCAAATCTAGTCACCCTTAAGGCAGAATTTTTTGCTGGTCCACAAGCTTGTGAGCAACAATGGGATGTTCTCTCAAGCCATTACCAGCAGTTGCATTCACCAACCAATCGCTGACCACTAGAATTTCCAAGAAACCTTCAGTTTCCGTGCTGAATGCAAAGACTATAGCTAAGGAACTCTACTTCAACCATGATGGTTCGCCACTAAAAGTTCCTGGTACAATTTTATATTGAAGGGCTTCAATGTTTACAGGTATGTAGCAGCTACTGAAAGTCGATTATTCAATGTAACTGTTTTCAGGCAGGGGGTCAATAAAGTCGCTGAGGTGATTGGGGTGACTTTGGGTCCCAAGGGACAATGTGATGTTGGGTAACAAATATGGACCTCCCAAAATTGTCAACTATGGCGAAACATTTCTAAAGCATGTTCTTGCATCGTGTTTTCACTTCGTTTTCTTGTACCAGGCTGACTTTTACATTGGGGTTCCTGAGGAAATTGCATGCAATTACTACATTTACCTTGCTTGTGAATTCTTTATTATTGTATTTGCTCGGTTGGCATCTTCTATTATCACGAGAAAATCTATTAATGCGGAAGAATTCAAAGAAGAAACTGTTAAAATGCTTTTACATGGCAAAATTGCATCCAGAGATGCTTCTTTCTGAGCTTTATGATTTATCTGACTTATTCTGGCTACTAGTAAAGATTGAACTGGAGGACCCAATGGAGTAAAATTGGCAAGACAAGCTGGAGCAAATCAAATGATCTTGCTGGTGATGGTTGCACTCCATCAATAGTTCTTACCCAAGGATTATTAAAGAGGGTGTAAAGGTACAGTTTACAGACTTATCATAGTCCTCCCCCATGTTTATCATGTGAGTCTGCAATAAGAATGAATTTTCCAGCAATATATTTGGTCTTGGTCATTGCAGCAGGTTTAAATCCAGTTCAGGTCTCGCAAGGGATCAAAACCCAGCTAGAGCTCGTGTCTCTGAACTCAAACTTATGTCCAAAGAGGTGCGGTAACTATTAGCTGCAAGACTTGCTCAGATAGAGAGAATAGATGTTGAGTCGTGTACTTTTCAGGTTGAGGACCAAGAACTTGCGGATGTTGCAGCTGTCAGTGCTGGAAATGACTGTGCAGTCGGAAACATGATTGTTGGTGCTAATTGGATGTTCCAAATTTAGCCAAACACCATTTCTCCACAATAATACGAAACAAAGGACAAATAATCACCGAAAACCATGAATTCTTGTTCACTGGGGTGGATCTAAGGATGCACATGGGGGCTTGGGCTGGGTGCCGGCTGCACTCGGGCGTCGCATACATAGGTAGGAGCTCAAATTGTAGTCGACCTAAAGGATAAACAACGTAGAGTAAAAGATGCACTAGCATCCAAGGAATCCTATTCTTTTCACTACTCTCTGGATTCAAGTAGTTTGCATTACGTTTTTCTTATTCAATTTATCAGGCAGCAATTGAGGAAGGTGTAGTAGTCAGTCTTGATTTGTAAAGAACATTGTTGGATTCGAAGAACACAGGAGCAAAAACTCTGAGGGAAATCTCCTCTGTTTTTATTAATTGTCAAGCCGAGTGTTATCAAAGAAAAATAACTGCTCATAACCTTTTTTTTCGGTAACCACGGGGTATTCGACTACAGTCGTAATCAACTAATCCACAGTGATCCATGCACGACGCACACAACACATGGATAGGGCCTAACGTGGGTCTGAAAACACATGAAACGTGGCCCTGATGTATTGTCTACAACGGGAAATCCGCGTTATTTTACCGGGGATTCGAACACGAGACCTCTAGGCAAGCCCTGATGCAACCCGTCAGGGTTAACCGCTCATAACCTTACATTCTGTGTTTAAGCGCATTTTATACTTACAAAAAACATTTAAAAGAAAGAAGCAGCAATACATCTCCAGCTCCAATTGTTGGATCAGTGTAAATCAAACAACCACCGCGTGTCCACGAGTCCGCCTTGCATTTCGGATATGGAAATCGCATTTTCACTAAAGTTTTGCTTAGCGATTTCATCTCTTTCTTCAGACACAAAAGTAGGATTTCACATTTCTCCATGTGAAGCTGATTAAGGTGTCTCATTTCCATCTTGCAGTAGCAATGCATCTGCATATAAGTTTGAATTAGCAATGCATTTTGAGAGTTCAACACCCCCTCCTAAAGATAAGCGTTCCAAAGACTCATCTTGCTAAGGAAAAGGCGAAAACCAGGGGCTGAAATGGCCTTGGTAAAGATATCAACAAGTTGCCTTTGAGATGAAATGTGTTAAGGCAAGATCAGGCCAATCTTGTATTGATCTCTCAAAACATGACAGTCAACCTCGATATGTTTCGTTCGCTCATGAAACAACGGGTTAGCTGTGATGTCAAGAGCAGTTTTGTTGTCACAATAAAAAGGAATCGACAGATAACGTGGCACCTGAAAGTCTGAAAGCATAAAGATTAGCCATTATAACTCTTGAACAGTTGCTGCCATAGCTCGTTATTCAGTTTCTGCAGATGAGCATGCAATTGTAGGTTACTTCTTGGTCTTCCATGAGACAAGACTTGTACCGAGAAAAATGCAGAATCCAGTTAATGAGTGTTTAGAAGTTCTGCATCACTATATGCAGTGAGATTGGTGGAGGAAGTACTTGAATAAAAGAATCCTAGCGTGTGATTTCCTGCCAAGTATCTGAGAACATGCTTGGAAGCATCCCAATGAGAGTCATGCAGTTTGTGGACAAACTGACTAAGCTGTTGCACGGCGTAATTGAGGTCCAGATGAGGGTAACTCAGATAGAACAAACGACCAACTAGGCGCTTGTACTCTTCTGTATTTTGATACAAACCAGTAGTATCTTGATCAGCAGCAGCAAAGATCATACCTCTAGGCAATGGAGTGAGTGCAGGGGAGCATTAGAGATGAGAAAAATCTGTTAGAAGATCTCGGATGTACTTGCATTGGCTGAGGTATAAGCCATCCTTGGATCGAGCTATTTTCATACCAAGGAAGTACTTAGCTGTTCCCAAGTCATTAATGCTGAAGGTTGCATCTAAATATTCCTTCAACTTAATCATTTCACCCAAAGATGTGCATGTGATGAGCACGTCGTCAACATAAACAAATAAAAATAGTTTCTAATAAGAGGAAGAACAACTAAAAAACAAGGGTCATGATATGATTGGATGAACCCATAATCCTGCAGTTTGGATGTAAACTCAATGTTCCATTGCCTCAACGCTTGCTTCAGACCATAGAGGGACTTTAATAATCTGCACACATCTCCCTTCTTTGCCTTGGTGTAGTCAAGCGGAGGGTACATGTAAACCTCTTCCTCGAAAGAACCATGGAAAAAAGTGTTATTTACATCAAGTTGATGAATGGCCCAACTTCTTGAAGCTGCAATGGCAAATAGAAGCCTGACCGTGACAACTTTAGCAACCGGACTAAAGACCTCTTAATAGTCTTCTTCTTCAATTTGGTTGTAGCCTTTTGCCACAAGTCTAGCCTTATAGCGTGCTACACTTCCATCAGGGTTATATTTGATGCGATATACCCACTTAGATTCAATAGCCTTTTTTCCTGCTGGAAGTGAGGTGAGAGTCCATGTTTTGTTCTCCTCTAAGGCAGCAAGTTCTTGATTCATGGCTGCGATCCATTTAATATTCTGCTGTGCTTGGGTGTAATTTTTCGATTCACTGACAGTAGACAAATTAGCATTGAAGGCACAATATGATGCTGAGAACAAACATGTGGTGTCTGATGGCCAATGTCTTGAAGTAGTTGCTGAGGCATCCTTAGTAGATAGAACATAAAAATCATTAAGCCAAGTAGGTGGATGAGTATCCCTATTGCTTTGGCACAAAGTATGATCAGAAGTTGGCGAGTTGGCAGGAGCAATAGGTGGAGGAGCAGAGTTTGATGCAGAATCTAAAGCAGAACTTTCAGTCTTTGATGAACCAACATTTCTTGCATTATTGTCCACATGTGACTGATCGACAGAATCAACAGGAGTGAGTACTAGGGTTGCTTTATCCAAAACAGTAGCACTCTTGGTCCAGGGCGCACAGACAGGTATATTGTTTGCACCACTATGTTCAGTGACAGATGGAAACTCATGCTCAAGGAACTTAACATCTCTAGATATTATAATCTTCTTGAGTTCTGGTAGATACACTTTGTATCCCTTTTGGCAAGATGGATATCCCACAAAAATTTCTCTCAAGGACCTGGCATCAAGTTTATCTCTGCTAGGTTTATGATCCATAGCAAAGCAGCTACAACCAAAGGTTTTCAACTCAGTGAGGTCTGGTTTGCGATGTCGTAGTATCTCAAATGGACACTGCCACTTCAGAATCCTGCGCGGCCATCTATTGAGTAGATAAGTTGCTATCAATACAACCTCTCCCCATAACATTTTTGGTAGACCTACCTGATAAAGCAAAGCTCAGGCTACCTGGAGCTACGTACAATGTCTTGTTTCCACTACACCATTTTGTTGGGGAGTGTAGGGACAGCTACGCTGATGTAGTATTCCATTGCTACGAAATTTTTTTGAGCATCTGTCATTAAGAAACTAACTTCCATTATCTGACCTGAGTATCTTAACTGACTTTTTATACTATGTCTTGATCAGCAACAGAAAAAGTTTCAATTAGGACAGGTTTCAATACTGGTCTTCATATTATCACATGCAATTGGAAAGTTTAGATGTTTCATTACATCCAATTAAGGGTTAGTGAGTCTACTATGTAACAAGCCTGGGGCATGACATTACATCCCTCCAACAATCTTTATTCTCTGAAATCAATCTATGAGCAACATCTACATGAGACAAGTAAGAGTTGGGTTCAACATTTCCTCTTTTTATTACATCTAATTTGAAAGAGTCTTCGTTCAGTGCATACAACTCTCCTTTCACATGAACAACTGCAACAATCTTTTTTATCTTAAGGTCCTACAACAGACAATGATTAGTGAAGAAGTGAAATCCCATGGCTGAAGTCTTCCCTAACTTTCTAACATACAATAAATTGTACTTGAAGCAAGGCATGTAAAGACGTGACTTAAGTTGAATTGCATCAGACATATACACATCACCGCTGCATTTTACCGGTTTGGTGCTTCCATTAGGTAACCATACCGTTGTCAGAGAATTAAAGATGTGCATATTCATCAGTAAATGATGGTTGATGCACATATGATTGGTTGCCAGTGTCCATTATCCATTCAGTTCTGGAAATATCAGTGGCCTTAATAGACAACATTGAGTTAAAAGACTTGCTACCTGCAAAATCATCGAAGTGCGCCATATTTACTATGATATTTCCTCTAGCCTCAACTGAATTCTTTTCCATGGATAGCCTCTGAAGCTCCCTCTACATATTCCCCATTGCATATTGATTTTTAGAACCTTCTCCATTGGAATCCAATGGAGTAAACTCATACGTGTCCCTGTCAGAAGCCACGACATGATTAGCAAAAGCAGAATAATTCTGTTAGGCCTTCTTTTCTAATCAAAATAACCTTCAGGATATCCCTTCAGCTTGTAACACTCATCTATAGTATGACCAATTTTGGTGCAGTGTGCACACTTCAGATGTCGCTTGTCATTTCTCCTTTCATCCAGATAACCTTTTACTTTAAAGCATTCTTCAACCACATGTCCTATTTTAGAGCAATGACTACATTTCAAATGCTATTTATCAGGTCTTGAGTTTTGCCACGACTTTTATTCCAACTCCCACCTCTTGCCAACATTGTTGCATTTTTCCAGCAGAAGTAATGATATTGTACACCATATCCATGTTACGTGAAGGACATGTTCTCATAATATGTCGTCTCTCACTTACATATCATCTAGACCCATCAGAAACACCATAATCTTGTCTTCAACATCTCTTGTAGCCAACATATCTTCCACTTCTCCTTCAATGTGTAGAGTGGGCCTCAATTGTTCATATTGATCCAACATTACCTGTAGCCTTCCGAAAAAATCACACACTTTCACTTCCTTGCCACATCATAGCCATATTTCTTTCAAGATCAAATAGATGAGGTAAATTTGTAGTTCCAAATCTCCTCTCTAAACTTTACCACATTATCCATGCATCCACAACAAACATATATGTTTTCATTACCCCGGGATCATTGATCCACGAAGCCAAGAGCAAACATAACTTTTTGCTCTTTTCCACTTCAGATGCAAGATTGATTCCTCACTCGATTTCTTTAGTGTCCCCTCAATAAAGCATATTTTCATTTTAGCCTCAAGCGCAGACACTATCGCACTTTTCCAAAGTAGGAAATTCGATTCATTCAACAAAATGGAGATAAGGTGTATACCTGGACTTTCAGAACCATGGACCTGGAACTACTCCTCAACTAAGTCCTCCATTTGATGTTCGCGTTTTGTTGCAAGTAACTATAACTCCTTGTTGGCTTCGTTGATCGCCATTTTTGGCTAAATTCAGCAATTGAATTGATCGGTTAGGGCGTAACCTTACAGTCCAATCGGTGTATTTCAGTAAGAAACAATCACAGAATAAAACACGCTCCAATTCCATCTAGATTTGTAAAGAACATTGCTGGATTTGAAGAACATAGGAGTAAAAACTCAGAGGAAAATCTCCTCTATTTTCATTAACTGACAAGCCGAGTGTTTACAAAGAAAAATAATCGCTCCTAACCTTACATTCTCCGCTTAAGCACATTTTATACTTACAAAAATGTTTAAAAAAAAAAAGAAGCAGCAAAACGTCTCCAGCTCCAACCATTGGATCGGTGTAAATCGAATAACCACGGTGTGTCCACTTGTCCGCCCTACAATGTATCCGGATATAGAAATTGTATTTTCACTAAAGTTCTGCTCAACGAGTTCATCTCTTTCTTCAGACACAACAGGAGGATTATGCATTTATCCATGTGAAGCTGATTGAGGTGCCTTCTTTCCATCTTGCAGTAGCAATGCATCTGCATTATCATCTTGAATCAACAATGCATTTTGAGAGTTCAACAGTCAGAAAATATTGACTTTTTAAAAAGAAATTTGGAGAACGAAGAGTAAAGAGTACTCGTTCGTGCTTTACTGTGCATTCAAATCCAACAGAACATTGAGATTCTGTTTTATCCCGATGCCCATTAAATTCTTTCATGGTAACTCAATGTTTTTGAAGATTGACGCAGACATTGTGAAGAAAGCTTTGGCATATCCTGTAGACAGATAGCCATAAATATGGGAGTGAACCGGAACATGGTCATACAGAAGATCATCCAGCCTTATTGTTTACTATAATTTTTCACCTAAAGTAACCAAGGGTAAGTATAGTGCTTCTACATTAACTAGGGCTTACCTTCTGGAAGTTTCGATACACCCGTATACATATTCCGTTGAGATATTTTAGGTCGGATTTATTATTTCTACGTGAAATAGCAATTATAAGATGTTAAAATAACTAAAAAAAACTGTAAAATTTGCTAAAAATGTAAAAGAAAATGAAAGAAGATTCGATTTAAGGCCACTAGTTTGCCGGATTATTAGATTTTGGGTAATCCACGCTGAGCACTAGAAAGAATACTCTCGTAGATTTTATTTCACTTCCGAAAAAGGTCAGAACAGTTTACAACTCAATTTCTCAAAGAATCACCGAAGAACTAGACTTAGCAATCACATATCTTGGACTTTTTACCAAGAACTAGCTAAATTCACTGATCAAAAGTGATTATCTATCACTTTAACATAAGATCTCAACCAAAACAGTTGGCTAGAGCATAGAAATGGTAAGAAACATGAGGTTATCTCGAGAGTCACCGAGAGAGAAATTGAGGAAATCAATGTTGAGAGTGTAAAAATAATGCAAAGTGTCGACATAAGCGTTGTCTCAAGTGTTTATATGGCTCTGGCAAAAAAACTTCTTGGTTGTTTGATCTGAGTGAATCAACGGATGAAATCAAAACCCTGATAAGTTTTAGTCTTGTCCGTCAGATAATCTTTTGGATGATGGACCAGAAAGCACCGTTTGCACCGCTTAACAGCAACCCTTGAATTTATGATGGCACGTGGACGGCTTGGATTAAAGCATCGGTTTGTCTTCAGCTTCTCGAGGAAACTATTAATAAGTGATTATTAGATAATATAAATGATGAAGGGTTTTCTTACATGGATCAACAGTTTCAGCCATCAGATCAAATACAACGAACGGACAGGATTAGAACACATTAAGTAAATAATATCCATTGATCAAAGAGAAAATAACAATCCATATCACACAATTTCAAGTAGGTCCAAAAGAGTAATTTAACATCAATTAGTTGAGGTTATTTTGGTGATTTTACATTAACAATCTCCATTTTGAAGTTAACCAAAAGTAACCTCAACTGAGAACCTAAAGTTACGAGAATCAACTTTCTTTCTTAGCTCAAACACATAAGATACCCTTTATTTCATCTCAAGTAATTTTAGGCAAACCTGAAATTTTTCTTGAGGTAGAACTTTTGTACCACAATCAACACATTAAGTTTAGTAGGTACTTTCACAATTTCAATTATATTTTCAGATAACACATCTCTGATAAAATAAATTTTTATATCAATATGTTTAGTTCTCTCTTGCAAAACAGAATTTTTTACTCAAATAGATGGCAAATTGATTATCACACATGATAAGAACCTTTGAATTAGATATTCCTATTTCACTAGTCATACCATTTAACCACAAAGCTTCCTTAAACGCGTCAGCTTATTCAACTTCAGTAGTAGACAAAGCTACCACTGGTTGGAGTTGTGACTTCCAACTAACACAATTTCCACAAAATATAAAGTAGTAGCTAGAAGTTGATTTTTTGGAGCCAAGTCTCCAGCAAGATCACTATCTACATATCCACACGTGTCCATTTCTAAATTTCTTCTTTTAAACATAAGCCTAAATCAACGTACCAATAAGATATCTAACAGTATATTTTACGGCATTCCAATGTTCTTGGCCAGGGTTTGACATAAACCTATTTAGTAGTGTGACAGCAAAGGCAATATCTGGCCTAGTACTAACTATTACATACATTAAGGAACCTAACAAGTTTGCATTCGGTATTTTTTTCCATTTCCTCAATGTCAACTTGATTATTTGGACATTGTTCCTTAAAGAGTTTGAAGTGAGCTGCTAGTGGTACTGAAACAGGTTTAGACTTGCCTAACAAAAACTTCTTAATCAGTTTTTCCATATATGTAGACTGATGCAATCTTAAAGTTCCCAAATCTCTATTTCTAACAATTTCCATACCTAGTATCTTTTTTGCTTCTCCTAAGTCCGTCGTTTCAAATTCAGAATTTAGGGCACATTTGAATTTCAAATTTAGAATGACTTATCAAAAGCATGTCATCTTTTGTCGGAAAGGCAGGATTTACAATTTATGATCAAGGATCCAACCGCTGTCTTCAACATTATGCGTCCATATTCTTGTGAGACATCTAGTCTGGGCCAGATGTTTTCATTTCTGTTTGTTATGATTTTCATTCTCTATCTGTAAATAGCTTTTACCGTATATATGAAATTTGGCATTCCAAAAAAAATAAAAAATCAAAGCATGTCATCTACATAAAGCAATAAAAATATTGAAAAGATTTCAGAATTTAAAAAATAAAGGTAAAAATCATAGTTACTTTTTTATGAATCCTAAATTTATCATAAAACATCAAATCTCTTATATCATTGTCTAAGGGTCTGTTTCAGACCGTATAATGACCTTTTTAGTTAACAGACAGAATCGTGTTGTGTTTGATCTACAAAGCCTAGAGTTTGCTCCAATTTTTTTTTTCTCTAATTCCCCATTCAAAAAAGTCGTTTTAACATCAATTTGTTCAAGCTCAAGATCTAGGCAGACCACATATGAAAGCATTAATCTAATGGTTTTGTATTTTACAACTGGGAAAAATATCTCAATGTAGTCTATCTCTTCCTTCTGTGCAAATCCCTTAATCACTAATCTAGCCTTAAACAAACACGGATCAGAGGGTAGTATACATTGTTTTACTTTATACACCCACTTACACCCTATGACTTTCTGATTTTTAGGTCTAGTTGCTAAAGTTCAATTTTGATTCCTTCTAAGGGAACACATTTCTTCCATCACAGCACACTTCCAGTTTTCAGAATTTTCACACTTAATAGCAGAACTACAAGTTTTAGGCTCAAAGACAGTCAAGTTATCACCACCAACAAAAACATAATCAATTAGTTCAGCAAAATTCACATATTTAGCAGGTATTTTTCTATTACTAACACCCTTATTTTTGGCAACACTATACGAGTTAGAGGGTTGGGAATAATCAACCGGAAGCTGATCAGATTCTGAAGGGACCTGAATTTCTTTAGGTTCCTTAGTTGGGATTCTAGTCAACTCCACCTGCATGGAAGTCTTCTGGGGCTCCACCTCAATTGATATTTCAGCAGAGTTTTTAGGTAAGCAAGGAAGTCAGTTTCGTTGAAAACAACATCCTTACTATTAATAATTTTCACACCAGGTATGCTTATGTCCCATAATCTATACCCTTTTGTGCCTTCTTGGTAACCAAGGAAAACACATTTAAAAGGGGATCTACGATCTAACTTTGTAGACTTAGTGTGAGCAAAAGTTGCACACGCAAAATCTTTTAGGTGAATAATATCAGGACCAAATAGGTTCTGGACATTTAAAATATAAGGCAGATGAGGGACTCCTATTAATTAGATAGGCAGCCGTGCTCAATGCTTCACCCCAAAAGTTTTTGTTTTTTTTAAACTTAAAGTGACTAATAAACATCTAACTCTATCAAGTAGAACTTTATTTATTCATTCAACTACCCTATTCTACTGAGGTGTGAATCTAATGGTTATATGTCTAGCTTTACCACTATAAGCACATAAGGAATCAAAAGCAAAATTGCAGAACTCTAAACCATTGTTTGTTCTTAAAAATTTAATTCTTTTATCGATTTAATTCTCAATCAACAGTTTTCATTCTTTAAACTTTATAAAGGCTTCATCTTTGTTGCGTAACACAAAAACCCAAACCGTCCAACTATAATCAGCTTCTAAGGACAATAAATATTTGGCACCACCATGAGTATGAACAGTGTCAGACCCCCACAAGTCTGCATGCACATATTCAAGTATGGATTTAGATAAGTGTATTCCTTTTGAAAACTTAAGTCTATGTTGTTTTCCCAAACACAAGCTTCACAAAAGTCCAAATCAGTAATGGCATGTTTTCCTAGAAAACCTAAGGAATACAAAATCTTTAAACCTTTCATACTTATGTGACCTAACCTTAAATGACAACTTTGATTTGTTAGATAATTCAGACTCTAGATCACAGTTGTTTACATGTTCAACAAACTTTCCCTCAAAAAAATAAAGTCTATTCTTGCTAGTGGCAAATAAAATCGATTTATTAAACTTAAACTTAGTGAGAACACCAACTACACTATGAAAGGTACATCCCATTTCTTCTAAAGATCCTAAGAAAATTAGTTTTTTTTAACTCAGAGACAAACCTAATATTAGTTAGACAAACTTCCCTGTTCTCATACATATGTAGTTTTATGATTCCAGCGCTTTCCATAGAGCAGGTATTATGATTACCCATATAAACAATACCCCCTTTTGACTTGTCTAGTTGTTCAAACCACTTAAGGTGAGGACACATATAAAATGTACAGCTTGAATCTAAGACCCACTCATCACACAGAGCTTTATCAAACACTGTTAAGGCGTTAGAAACACATGAAGACACATATAAAACCTCACTGTCACTTTCCTCGGACTTCTTAGTTAGTGTAACAACATTAGATTCAGCTAATCTTCTTTCCTTCCTTTTTAATTATTGACAGTTAGAGATTATATGTCCTATTTCATTACAATACCCATAGTAAATTTCTTCATCTTCATTTATGTGCCAAAGAGCACATTAATCTTGTTCATATTGTTTATACTATTACCTTTATCATTTGAATTCCAGTTATTTTCTCTTTTTCCATAATCTCTACCTGGATTTTTGTTGTTATTAAATTCTGATTTTCCATTTGCATATAGGACATTGGAGGAGTTTCTATTGTTTCTCAGTTCAGACTCTCTTGCTTTTAGACTAGTCATTATAGTTTCTAGTTTGGGAAAAGTTTCAGCATACTGAAAGACATTTTTCACAACAAGGAAGTCATAAGTTACAGAGTTTAATAGAATCATTGCTAAGTTATCATCATTTAGATCATGATCAGTGCCTTTCAAAGTTTGAGACAATCTAAAAAATTTGTCTAAGTTTTCATCGATAGACCTTGTGGAATCCATTTGAAACCAAACAGAGCATCTTTAATTTTAATTAGGCATATAGCTTATTCAATTTATTCGATAAGGCAATTGGATCATCATCTACACCAATCTTCCTAAGTAGATAATCAGACAAATTAGGTTATATGTTTCTTCTTTAATGTCTGCCACTTTTTTCTTAGTTTTATCAGGCCAAAGACTCGTATCTTCTTTAAGAGCATAGTGTATTTTATTATATAATAGGACAACTTTCATCCTCCTAGACCAAGTACTAAAATTTCCATTCCCATTCCCATCAAACATTGACAGTTTTACCCTGGTAGACATGATTTCTAGTTTAGTATTATAGAAAATGTAAGTTTCACCAGAGTATTACCAGTAAATAGACACGGATTTCACAACAACAGTTTAGGAGGAGCAAGTTTAATCATAGGCAAGAAATACAGATCTCAAAATTTCTAAACACAGTATTCAGGGAGCATACAGAGAACTATTAATCTCAAATCTAGCACACAACAATCTTTTAAACTGCGTATGTAGCACGTAGGTAAGAGATAAAGTTTTTTCAAATCCCAAACCTAAAGGCTACAAGCCACTAAGTTTGCGGAAAGGTAAATAAAGGAGGGAAGTTTACCAATCCTAGCTCTCGCTAGGATGTTTGAACAAGGTTAACACCTTGTTTAGATCTTCTAAAGCAGAAGTTCCAAATCTAACCAGATCTTTCATCATTCCACTTTCACCGCACTACTGTTGAGGTTGTTTAGGTCGGATTTGTTACTTCTACGTGAAATAACAATTATAAGATGTTAAAGTAACTATAAAATTATAGATTTGCAAAAATTGTAAAAGAAAATGAAAGAAGATTCGATTTAAGGTTTGTGGTTCGCCAGATTCTTAGATTTGGGGTAATCCACGTTGAGCACTGGAAAGAATATTCTCGTAGCTTCGATTTCACTTCTCTGAAAAAGGTCCAAACAGTTTACAACTCAAATTTTCAAAGAATCACAGAAGAACTAGACTGAACAATCACAGATCTTGGACTTTCTACTAAGAACTAGCTAAATCCACATATCAAAAGTGATTATCTATCACTTTAACACAAGATCTCAGCCAAAACAGTTGGCTAGAGTAGAGAAATGGTAAGAAAATAAGAGGTTATCTCGAGAGTTGCCGAGAGAGAAATTGAGGAAATCAATGTTGAGAGAGTAAAAATGATGCAAAGTGTTGACGTAAGCGTTGTCTCAAGCGTTTATATGGCTCTGGCGAAAAAATTTCTTGGCTATTCGGTCTGAGTGAATCAATGGATGAAATCAAAGCCCTGGTAATTTTATTCTTGACCGTCAGATCATCTTTTGGATGAATGGACCAGATGCCACCATTTGCACTGCTTAACAGCAACCCTTGAATTTACGATGGCACGTAGATGACCTGGATTAAAGCGCAGGTTTGTCTTTAGCTTCTCGAGGAAGCTATTAATAAGTGACAATTGGATAACATAAATGATGAAGGGTATATATCAGTTTGATTTTCTTACACGGATCAACAATTTCAACTGTCATATCAAAGAGAACGAACATATAAGATCAGAACACATTAAGCAAATAATATACATTGATCAGAGAGAAAATAACAGTCCACCTCACACAATTTCAAGTAGATCCAAAAGTTTAATTTTACATTAATTAGTTGAGATTATTTTGGTGATTTCAAGATACTTTCATCGGATGATGCAAGATTTGGCTACAATGCTGCAAGAGACAGATACGATATTTTGTTGGCTGTTGGGATCCTGGGTCCTACCATGGTACATCTAACCCATACATGACAATCAGACCAATGCATCTTCGTTTGGCTTCATACGAACATGCATATTTACACCACACTGATACAGTCTGCTAAGTTTACACTTCGAACTTGATTCTTACATGGCACCAGGTTGTTAGATGTTGCCTGGAGCATGCAGCATCAGTGGCCAAGACAGTTCTTACAGCCGAGGCGGTCGTCTTGAAATTAAAGAACCATTTCCTCTAATGACTAGAAAAACAAAAATGTCAATTTCAGGTTACTAGCTTCTCTTAAGCGGTACCTGGTTATGATACCATTACACTGTCTGAGCATTGGTTTTATGTGAACGCAAAGGCGTTGGACCACTTAGTAGAACTTCTTCTAAACAAACAACATACGAACATCTCTTCAGGATAAAACCTTCGTTTTGATTTTCTCTTGAAAATGGTTCTGTTTGCCCAAGAAGAGAAACTGGAGGAGTCAACTAAAAAAGTGAGGATCACATGAGCTTTCTCGTAAACTAGAAATTTCTTGGAATTAAATAGTAAGATTGGACATGGTCATACATTTATGGTACAATGAAAAATGATAAGGGCAAATTCAGTATTTTTTTGCTAATTATTTAATGGAGTAAAAGTCTCTCCTCTAGTCAAAAAAAGTAATTACATTAATTTTAGTCCCGTGATATGTTAATATGTTGCAGTTTTAATTCTATAAGATAGGACATGATCATTTTATTATTATTATTTTTTGAATAATTATGATGGTGGAATCATTTTGATAAGACTAATCCATAAATGTTATACCGTAGATCAAATTCTAAGATTCATGCAAAGAGCCCCTCCACATGAACTTAGTTGCTGCAAAGAATTATTTATACTCAATGGGAATTGAACCCAATACTTCATGTTACTAAGAAACTTAAATTTAGGTCCCCTACCACCAAGCTAATCCTTTGGAATTCAAAATGAACATTTTAATCTCAGACTAAAAAAAAAGCATTAGGGTACCTTGGGAGGATTTCTTTCTGTTTGGAGTTGGACCAGTTTGCATGAGCATTGAACATTTCACGTTGAACAAGTCTAATATGTGTGGCCAATTTAGAATCAACAAGTCTAATATGGAGTGGCCAATTTAGAATCATGCTTGTGCAAGATTACCTTTATACCCCTGTTTTCAACATGATTACAAAACTGCTCCCATGCATGCAAAAACCCTTACATTTCTACGATTTTCAGATCGCGGCTCATTCTTCCGCCTCCTTACTGAAAGTTGGTTTTATTTGTTCTTGATTAATTTGTTGATGTTAGAGCCCAAGTCAGAGAACGTGTCCATTAGTGGAGGGTCAGTTACGTTATTTGAATAGTCCTTGGAGGAATTCGAACTATATCAGAATTTCTGCCTATAAATACTTTTGTCTTTCATTGTACTCTGTATTTGAAAAATATTACAGTGAAATAAAGAACCCTAACCGCCGTGGAAATAGCCAATTTGGTGGAACCACATAAATCTGTATTTTCGTTTTATTTTCACACTAGTCTTTGATCGTGTGTTGTTTGATCAAGAATTATGTGATTCTACTCTTTTATATGGATCATAGGTTGATTGCAGGTTCGAGCATGGATGAGATCGAAAATCTGAACAGAAAACTGTCTCAGTGTTTGAGATGAAGTTTTTAGGTGCAACAAAGCGGATTTGGGGGATGCAAATTTCTATAAATTG
>JAOWBN010190293.1:0-15848 GCA_028565015.1 Pinguicula moranensis | reverse complement strand
GAAGAGAGATTTGTGAAGTATATATGGAATGGCATTTCGTAAATAATAATAGCGAGAGGGGTAATTCTGTAATCTGGGCGGAGGATGAGTGAGGGTTAAAACCAAACCCTCGATTTTAGGTCGGACAAAAATTTGCATTTTATCCTGCAGTTAGCCTAAATGCACGAGTTATCTGGCACATGATAGGAAAACAGATTTTGATACCAAACGTCTGCTAACATAGGATCACCTGCGTTATCCTATCGTTGGCCTGCTACCAAATGGGGCCTTAGGAAACTTAAGTCTATGTTGTTTTCCTAATATACAGGTTTCACAAAAATCCATATCACAAATTGCATCTTCCCCAGACTACCTAAGGAATGTAACACAGTCAACCCCTTTTGACTAATGTGTCCTAATCTTAAATGCCACAACTTAGTATTTTCAGAATCACATACTGCAAGTGAACAATTATCAGTTGTACTAAAATATTTTCCTTCAAGAAAATACCATCTATTTTTTCTTTTAGCAGTAAGAATAGTTTTGTCAATTTTGAAAACCTTTAAAACACCATCTTCAGCATGAAAGATGCAACCAGATTCTTCTAATGCACCCAAAGAAATAAGATTTCTCTTAAGATCAGGAATGTACCTAACATCTGACATGCAGACTAGTTTGTTATCAGACAATTTCAAATTTATTTCTCCTGTACCTTCTATTGAGCAGGTATTAAAATTTCTCATATATACAATCCCTTTCTTAGACATATCTAGATTTGAAAAACATTTTTCATGAGGGCTCATATGGAAAGTGCATCCAGAGTCAAATACCCAGTCATTGCATGCAGATGAATCAGACACATTTAAGACTTCACATAAGTGATCAGAAACAAACAGAACTTCAGGAGGGTCTTCTTCAACATTTTTCAAAGTTGCAAGATTAGATTCTGAGTTCATTTTCTCTTTATTTTTTAGCTTGTAACATTCAGTAATTACAGAATATGTCATCCTTAGATTTCTTGTTCTTGTTGTGATTATTGTTATTCTTCTTCTTATGTTTAAACTGATTTTGATTATCTTTGTTATTAGATTCTGCAGGTTTAGTATTCACAAATAGAGCTTTTGATTGTTTCCTAGCTGTTCTCAACTTTCGTTCCCTAGACTTAAGACCAGACATTATTATCTCTATCTTTGGAACAACACCAGAATACATTTTTAACAACAAAATAATCTTCATTTAAGGAGTTTAATAAAATCATAACAAAACTAGCATCATCTAAGTCATGCTCTGTTCCTTTTAATGCTTGATTAAGATTGAAGAATTCATCAAGATTTTCATCAATGGACTTAGCAGAGTCCATTTTAAAAGAAAACAAATCACATTTCACAAAAATCAGATTTATAGGTGTTTTAAAAGCATACAAATATAACTTGTTCCACAAGTTTACAGGATCTTCATTCCCATCTACTTTTCTAAACACAGAATCTGATAGATTCAAAATAATCAAATTGTAAGCCTCTTCTTTTATTTCAACTTCTTTTTTCTAGCATCATCAGACCATTTAGTTTTATTTGTGATAAGTGCATAGTGTACTTTGTTATGTGATAATAGTGCCTTCATTTTCTTACTCCAACAATTGAAATCACCCTTCCCATCAAACAGGTTTATTTCTATTCTAGTAGTCATTTTCAAAAAACAACTTACAGAATAATTCACAAGAAAAACGTGATAGTAACAGGAGCACACTCAAATTATCACACTGAGACATATTTCATGAATCTAAAAAATTTACATACACACAATAGGCTACTAGCCTTGGCACAGAAAGGCGACAAGCCTTACATGTTGGAAAGCTGTTTAAATAGACGGCATGCCTACCAAGTATCAAAGCAGTAATAATCCCCAGATGCAATGGCCACAATTTGCAGGAATTAAAACTTAGCTCTCAGATTTCAGATCTGAGAGTGCATGCAGCGGAAAATCTAATAGTAAAGTGCATTGAAAGTAGTAAATAAGAAGTTTACCACCCTAACGCTTGTTAGGGTGCAAGATAAGCTTCTTGCTTAGCCTTTAAAACAATAATCATAAGAAATAGTCAGGTTCTACACAGGATTTTCAAATCTGGCCGAATCTCCTCAGATCTGGCCAACCTGGCTCCAATACAATTAATGTTTTCGAATCCGACTTAACTAACACACTTAATACACAGCTAGTAAACTTCTTGTATAGATTTAAGTAATAAAAAATAAAAGTAGAAAATTGAAGATCGGACTAAGGCTTGTGGTCCACCGGATATTTCTTTCAGACTACCTCCACGTTGAGCTCCAAATGGATGCTCACGCTGCTTATATTGATATTTCACCAAATAATGACAAAGTTCTCAACAATATACCACACTCGAACCAAAATATACCTCAAACATATTTAAAAGCACCAACAAACAATCTTGCCGGAGAAGAATGACTAATAGTCACAAGATCTAACGATTCCACCGAATAAATCCGTCGGAATGCAATAAAAGAGGCCAGAAACGAGAAGTTCACGTCGGAACTCTTAGAGAGAGTCGAGAGGTTTTCTGCAGGAGAGAGAAAATCAAGAATGAATTAATTCTTCTTTTTGACACCTTTTTGTTTATATATTCTTCGACATTGCATCTCAGTCGTTGATCCCGTTCTGATAGGATGGTCATAAGTTTATATTGATTTTAGACCGCACAATCAGGGCGCACGTTCAATGGTCCAGATCATCTTGCAGCACCGGCTTGATTTCGAACGTCGGATGAAGACAATAAAAGAACTGTTGGGATAATTAGTGCTCTAATCGAGTAACTGACAAGTTTAGAGCTGTTGGATCATTCTCCAAACGGTCCGGATTTAACTTCACCATTATCAAGGACATTACTCAAGTAACCGTTAGATCAGGTAATAACCAACGGTCCAGATCCATTCATGACATAAACACGGATTATGAATTTTAGTCATAAGATCTTTACTTAAACTGAATGCCCAAGATTTTGCCACGTGTCGTAACCAAATACATTGGATCAAATAACAATGAACGGTTGTGATCACTTCATTAAGGGCATACTAGGAAAAAAAAATCGATCTGAACAAAGTGGGTCGAGTTGGGTTGAATCTAGTTTGATTGAGTATGCACGTTCAGATATTGCGGTACAAACTAGAATAGTCAAAACAAGTCGAATTAACCAATAAAAAAGTATAGGATTAATATTATTGTTATTTCATATTTTGGTCCGGTCGTATATGCATGGTTCAAAGTTACTAAGATCGTTTGACATAAAACAACCACAATTTTGCTTTAATAGATAGATTCTTTAAAAGTTTGGTATTTGGTTTTATAACAATGCAGTAAAATATTAAAATATCAAAAATAATTATACTAAAGAATTGAAACAAATAAAATGCTCAATAACAACCGGAATCGAATGACATATGAAAGTCTTATCAATTTTGATAAAGTTCCAATTGTGCTAGTGGCTAACATCATTGTTTCTTTGTTACACGTTGCGGGTTCAAATCCAGTAGAAAGCACAATTTTTTTTCTTTTGATTTCAAAAAAATTCGAAAGAGTTGAAACTGCATCCGAGCGATTCGATCCGTCAACCTCAAGATGGAAACAAATGATGCACGCCGACCAACTCATCTAAATAGTCATTATGCTATAATTTGAACAAAGTAAATATATAATGAGGACCAAACTGAAAAAATAAATTTTTTTACATGTAAATTAATTTTTTAAAAAAAAATTTTGGGTGGACCAAGGCCCCCTTCTCCCCCTGGCTCCACCTCTGCTTAGTTGAATGATTGGCCATAGTTGTTGAAACCGATCTTGCTGACGGTAGATTTCTTGTTGTAGGAATCGAAACTGTCTCCAACATTGGCCTAGTCTCTATAATTTGTGATTTTTTCAAAACCTTGATGCGAGGTGGAGTTAAATTTATAGTTGACTACCTCAACCATATAAATAAATACAGTTGTATTGTCAGTGATAAAATAAACCACATTAATTATGTATTAATCTTTTTTGCTGACGATATATAAAATAAAAGTTGTGGTTGACATCAACAATATTTGAAAAAAGAAAATTTGCAGTATGTGGTCTGACAGATTGCGGGTTCTACAATTAGGGGTGGATACTGGATATACGGAACTTGAAAACCGATTTTCGTTTTTCATCCGGTAAGTTAACGGATTGCATTTTTTTTCTTCGTTTTTCGTCCTTTTTTCACTATGTTCATTATCGTTATTTTGTCCTGTAAGTTAACAGAAATCCGTTAATCTGTTATTGTTTTTTTTTAAAATATTAAAATATTATTTTTAATTGAATAATCATTTTCTTACCTTATGAAAAAACCAAAAGAACAAGTTGTTATCAATTGCTTACGATAAGATTCTACCAGTTGCACGTGCACACGATAAGATCCTACCAATTGCTTAAAACGCAAGGATAAAGATAAAGCTTATAAGGGAAATGAGTCATTTTTTAAATGTGTATGATCAATCTTTCGAAGAAAATTCATTAAAAATGGATCATCTGCAACAACTCTAATTTCCGAAAACATGTGTCGAGCAATGGCAAACAACATGTTTTTTTATAAGCCAAATTTCATATATATGGTATAAAATATTTACAGATAGAAAATCAAGAAAAACAAGAATCGATCTAACGAGCCAAGACTAGCGTCACATGAGCAAGGACCTAAAAGGCTGGAGACCGTGGTTAAATCCTTGACCGCGAACTGTGTATCCTACCCTTCCATCATATCATCCAGTATAGCTAAGGGTAATCAAGGTACATGGCTCCCCTAACCTCATGAATGAACAAGCATCTCCGCAGTCAGTTCATCACCATCATCCGCTCTTCACCAAGCTTGGATATCATGACTGTCAACTTATCAATATCCTTTTTGGGGAATATTGGTAAATAGCTCCTTCCAGTTTGGTGAGTTCCTGTAATGTATAGAGGATATAACCAGTTGGGAAATGATACAGCAGTTCATTTTCAAGATCCAACAAGCCTCTTCCCCTATTAGACTCATTGCATATTTTATGACTAGTCTAGTGCAATGTCTTCATTGTGGCATGTGTTTCCTTTGCAGATTCGCTGGTGAGCTCTATGTCATTCATGCCTTCCACAGAAACACCTTTCTTGTGGTAAATAAAAATGCCTGGAATTGATAACCCATCGTTGTATATCTCCAAGCATGGGGCATAGAACATTCTTCAATGTCCATACGGATGGAGCAGCCTTCTGAACACGCAGATATGCATTCTGCTCTTAATCACTCCCTTTGAAATCATTGTCCGAATATGCCTCCAATAGTTGACAAGAAATTTTAGCTAAATGAAGATCATTTGAACCGCGGAGGTACGCAGTTGATGTACTTATATCCACCGCAACTTGTATCTGGACTTCTTTTATGGTTAGCTAAGTGTAACAATTCCTTGTGATATATCTCCAAGGTAGGCAATGCCAATAGTGTGTTTCAACATCAATGTAACTCCTAGCAATGGTTAGGTGCTCTTTGTCAAATATATCCACTATTAAAGCTCTCAGATTGGGCCAAACATTAAGGCCAGATCACATAGGTTATTCGCTTGAATTTGGATAATCTCAACCACCCAATTGCATAGTGGTGTTGTAACTAAGGGGGTAGATCTGAGAAGTTGCGCCTCCCTCATGGACCTACTTGTACCACATTGAAAGAAGATGCAGTAAGCTAGCCCAAAACAGAGAGTAATGTTTGCACTGTCATTACAGATTCCTGCCATTTCTTATCCATCAGCTGCAATATGGAGTTGAATCAGAGGAGTTGATATGAGAAGTGGCGCTCCCATCTGGACCTAACTTGTACCACATTGAAGGAAAATGTAGTAAGATAGCTCAGGATAAGAATTAAAGCTTCCTCAGACAATGCATTTTAGTATGAATACTCTGTTTTTCTATAGCCTCGCAGTTAAATCATAAATTAGAAGAGAAGGCATGCATGAGATTGCAATATCCAATATGAAAAGCTATAAGGGAATATCTTGAATGATTTTTTGGCCTTTATCCATAGCCAGGGTTGCATTTTCACCCCATGGAGTAACAACTGGAGATGGGTTTCCTCAGCAGAAAAGTGCGCTTTATTTCTCGCCTTCCAGATGGTCCAAACCAAAGCTAACCAGATGGAGTTCCAAGCTGGAGCATGCACTCCTTGTGGGGCCACTGCAGAATATTCCTGTAAGGAGGGTAGGATGTGTCCGCCGGAGTGAACAACTACAGGAGTTAACCAAGTACTGATACTTCTCCATAGGCTGGAAGTTATGGGGCAGTCTGAGAAAAGATGAGTTGTGGTCTCCTCATAAGCTCTGCACAAGGAACACCTGATTTGTTGGCCTTCTTGGATGACACCTCTCTTCTGCAAAGTAGCTTTAGAGGGCACTGCTTCTTGAATTAGTAGCCATGCAAATACACAGACTTTTCTATGGGCAAGACTAAGCCAAATGAGCTTAGTTAGTGCTATGTGACAACCTGAAAAAACCTGTTGATTAACCTGGGAAATAATATTGTAGGGTTCTTTGACAGAATAATGGCCTTCTTTGCTGCTGCCAAACAAGTACTTATCCTTGGTGTGAAGATTGGGGGATATAGTGTGCAGGCAATCAGATGAGGCACTGAAGTCCTCTAAAATTTCCACATCCGTGAGTTGTCTCCTCCATCTCCAGCGCCATGTCCAAACACCATTGATCCAGAGGCCGGCATCAGCAATAAGGATATCCTTGCACCTTTCATTTCTGAACAACCTTGGAAAACAAGCAGATAAGGAGGTATTATTTAGCCATTTTTCTGTCCAAAGTTGTATGCGTTCACCATTGCCTAAATGCAGCCTTATATTGTCCGTGTACCAACTGCTATTCAAGACATTCATTAGAGTCAGCCACCACTCAGATGCGTATCCCCTCCCTCTAGGTCTGCCAGTAACAGAGGTAGTTACAGGTGGAAGTAAGGCCCTTAGGCCACCAATGAATAGAGGAGAGTTGACTCCATACTTAGAGCTTAGAATATCTGTTGCTACTGAGGGTTCGTCATTGAGGATCTGCAAACCCCCATTTGCATAGCATTACAGTATTAAATGAAGATAAGCATTGAGCTCCTAGGCCACCATTAGCAACTGTGGAAGTGATTTTTTTCCATGATGACAAACACATTTTTTTCCTTTCCCCTGTGCTCCCCCAAAAGAAATTTCTCTGCGTGGTAGTCAGCTGCTTAATGATGCTCTTTGGTGCCTTAAAACAAGAGAAGAAATGGGATGGTAAGGCTGCGAGGACTGCATTTAAGAGTACCAACTTACAACCTGAAGAGATCTGTTTGTGTTCCCAGGAGGTTAGCACATTGTGGAACTTGTCTAAAATAGGTTGCCATGCTGCAGATTTCCTTGTCCAAGCTCCTACTAGCAGGCCCAAGTATCTGAATGGAATTGAAGCAGACTGGCAGTTGAGGTAAGCTGCCATCTCTCCCAGAATATCATCCTGCACATTCACACCAATTAACCTGCTTTTGGAGAAGTTTATTCTCAGGCCTGAAACAAGCTCGAAATTAAGTAGCATGGCTTTAAATGCTTGCACAGAGCTCCACTCAGCTTGGCCAAAGATTATGGTATCATCTGCAAACTGTAAGTGAGAAACAAGCACTTCCTTCCTACCTACTTTCACTCCGGTGAACAGATTCAGCTCGGCAACTTTGCAGATCATAGCAGAAAGTCCTTCCGTAGCCAGAAGAAAAAGAAAATGGGAGAGTGGATCCCCTTGTATGATGCCACAGGTGGGGTAGAATTCCTTAGTAGGACTCCCATAGGCCTTTGATCCACCATAACCAGCAGGAGGGAAAGTTCATGTCTGTCGTGACCTGCAGAAGATATTTCCAGTTTAAGGTGTCAAATGCCTTCTCAAAATCGACTTTGAAGATGAGGGCTTTCCTTTTCAGCTTTCTAACTTCATCAACCACTTGATTAGCTACCACAACACTGTCTAAAAATCTCCTACCCTTGATAAAATCTGACTGAGAATAGATGATCAGATTACTTATAACCTGCTGGATCCTGTTAGCTAGTGTCTTGGAAATAATCTTGGGCATGGCACCAATAAGGGTAATCGTCCTGTAATCCTTAAAAACTAAAGGTTTAGCAGATTTAGCAAGAAGGGTGTTGTGAGAACTGTTGCTCCCTTCGCACAATATTCCATGTCTATAGAACTCATGCATTAGATTCATTATATCAGACTTCAAAATGGGCAGAAAATGCTTGATAAAGTTGAAATTTAACCTATCTGGCCCAGGACTCTTTGAGCTCCCACAATTGACTATAACCTCCAAAACTTTAGCCTTTGGAAAGGGTTGTTCAAGCAGCCTTTTACTGACCTGATCAAGGGTTTTAAATCTGAAGTAATCATTAAAGAACAAGCAAGCAACACTTATGCTAAAAATATATGTAGGTTCACACGGCTAGTAGAATACGAAAAGTTAACGAGTCAAGCTCCTGCCATAAGTAATAAGTTCTAAACAAACAAAGTAACAGAAATCAACAAGTTCCAACATAAGTCATAAGATTATACCAACCAAAAACTAAGTTCCAACAAGTCAAACATCATATTAGACATATACGAAGTCTTGAGGAATTTACTTATACTCTGCCTATAATAAAGTAAAAAGTAGTTAGATTATAAGAAATGAAAGAAAGAATTTAAACAAAGAATTCTCTATTTATTATACCTGTCTCAATCTCGTAGGATAATGGATCCTCTACATCATCCATAATCTCTATGACTTATGTATTGGTCCTTAAACAACTTTGGCTGCAAATGATTGCCTCACCTGTGGTGGGGGATAACGAGCTCTTGGTAGCATCTATGATTCTCCCACCAATGCTGTAGGTGGATTCAGAGGGCATAGTTGAAATGGGAATAGCAAGCACATCTCTTGTCATTTGTGTCACCACTGGATAAGCAGATTCATTGGACTTCCACTAATATAAAATCACTAACATATCTCTGGAGCTCTGATACACTGTCTTGAGATTGCCTTGGGTCCAGATATAACTCATAATCCCTAATGCCATCTTTCACCTCTAGATCGTTTGTCTCTGTATCAACTTGTGGTTGACTTTGTCTGGATGAAGATGTGTCATTTACCTTTCTGTAATTTTCAAATATCTCATGGACACAACTCTCAGCTATCTTATAAGCCTTGTCACCCTCATCCTTACTAATGGTTGTTGAAAACCACCAAGAGAACCATTTCATCTTTTTTGTGTGGGTCTACCATGGTAGGAACCATTAGGAACTTTTTCAATGGCTTTGTCTTTGCATATGGGTTCACTCGTGTGAGCTTCCCCTAGTACTTGTCATATTTTTTCTACATACTATTTGCCATTTTTGGAGATACAGATCATTTTCCTTGGCATACCTTGTGAGATGCTTCTGGATCTTAGAAACTTCACGCATACCACACCATAATCCCATAAATAGCAAACTATTAGTGAATGATAAATTATAAGTTACAAGTTATAGATATTGAAATCATTAACATTACCTAAAAGAATATATATGCAGTTATGGTGTTTGAAGCAGACAACTTCAGTGTCACATCATAAAATATCTTTAAGAAAGTCGTGAAGTGCTGGATATCCATTCAATCATTGTAGTCCATGATCAAGTCCTTCCCATTTTTCTCATCAGTTAGGTATTCTCGCAATAGACGGCTCGAATGAATCATATCAATAAACGGTTCCCAGACTAGGAGCCGTCAAAGATAGAGTGGTGGCCTCCTACTTTAGCAGATCAGAAGGTCCTGGAGGAAGAAACATTGGGTACTTCTCTGTTGCCAGTTATGTCTGAGGAGGTACCTATTATGGTAGAGCAATCTATTTCAGAACCTGGGGATCAAGGTAAGGATCTAGTAATTGTGGATGGTCCATTGGTAAGTAAGAAGTTGAAAAGTTTATTACCCCAATTAGGAATGCTGCTAACTCTGTATTGGATACTATGAGTTCTCCTACTTAGAGTGAATCTGCCCAAGTACCTTTATCTCTTCCTACAGTGGAAGGAATGCTGAAGGAGATCCCAGTGACCACAGATGAATTTCCTCCCTTACTCGATAATTCAGCTGGAGTATAATTCCTTTCAGCTCTAAAAAGCCTAGGGCGGCTAAATCTATGCTCAGTAGGCGTCCTAAAACCAGAAGCCAAACTAGGAAGAAAGAAGATCCTATAAGGGATAAAAATCTGGCTGTTTTGGAGGATCGGCTTAATCAATTAGGTGCTAACTCTTCGGTTAGCCCCCCTCTGCCAGCCCCTCCTGAACGTCACTACAAACTGAATCCCCTGACTAGTAAGGAGGTGGATAGAATCATGGCTATTGGCTCTAAACTTGGCATTCTTTATGGAGACCATCAGGCTGATTTTCACTCTAGATTACAGGAAATGTCCAAAGCCTATTAGTTGGTGTCAAAGCATCAAGCTCAAAGACCATCCAACACTCCCAATGGGACTGAGATCCCAAGGTTTCCATGAAAATTATAACCTTTAATGCTCGGGGGTTAGGGAGTTTTGAGAGAAAGTTTCAAGTCAAGCAGTTGATATGGAAGAAGAAGCCTGATTTCATTGGACTCCAGGAAACAAAATTTGCAGTTATTGATAAGAAACTATGTACATACTTATGGTTTGATAAAGATTATGATTGGTGCTATTCAGGATCGGATGGCTCATCTGGAGGGTTCCTTTGTTTGTGGAATAAGAGCAAATTCAATAGAGTATCCATGGCTGGTGGAGAAGGTTTTCTGGGGATTACAGGTTTCCGGGATGGGGACACTTCACAGACTCATCTGGGGAATGTATATGGACCAGGTGAATTATCAAGGAAACAGTCACAATGACAGTCTTTAGCTGATTACTTGATGCCTCTAAAGGAAGATAAATGTTGTATTTTTTGTGATTTCAATGCAGTCTTGGCACTTGAGGAGAGGAAGGGAGTGGTAACCCATAACTTTATACAGGAGGTTTCCCTGTTTAACTCCTTCATACAGAATCTGGACCTAAATGATTTGAAACTGGAGCGCAGAAAATACACTTGGTCATTGAAAAACTGCCAAGCAATGAGCCGCTTAGACAGGTTTTTGGTGAACAACAAATGGTTAGCTACTAATGACACTTGGCAGCAGATTTCCCTGGATAAAATAGGTTCAGACCACTGTCCAGTGAGTCTATTATCGAAGTGTTTCAACTGGGGTCCTATCCCCCTCAAGGTCCAGGATGACTGGTTACTGGACAAGGATTTTAATGAAATGGTAATAAAGACCTGGACTAATACTTGCATTAAGGGGTACTGGAGTTTTATAATTATGAAGAAAATCCATCTGCAAAGGGAGGAGATCCGCATATGGAATAAATCTAATCCTAGAAATCTGACATGGGAGAAGCAAACTATACTACAGAATATCAAAGCATTTGAACTAGCTGACGAAACTCATGAGACAAGTAGTTTAGATCAAAGGCAACTGGCTGATCTTCAATCTAATCTTGATATCATCTCGAGGAAAATACACAGTGTAATTTATCAGAAATCCAGGTTGTAGTGGCTCAAGCAGGGGATGAAAACACAACTTTTTTCCATAACAGTTTGAAGGTCAACATATTCAAGAATAAGATTAATGGAATCTGGGAGGGCACCAGTTGTCTAGAATATCCAGTCCAAATCAAAAATTGTTTCTTTACGCACTTCAGGGACAGATTTACTGAAAAGTTTGTCATCAGACCAAGATTTTGCCTCAGCCTAAGGCCTCTTGATCAGATACAGAAAGATTTCCTGCAGTTCCTCTTCTCTGAAACAGAGGTTCTAGCAGCTATTGTAGAATGTGGAGTCAGAAAAGTCCGGGCCCCAATGGACTTAATTTCAGTTTTATCAAACACTTTATCCAAGTTCTTAAACCAGACATCTTACAGCTCTCTTGGAATTCTACAGATCCAACAAGTTAGCAAAAGGCAGTAACGCCTCTCATATAGCCTTGTTGGCCAAAACTGCCAACTCTCTCCATGTTAAGGACTATAGGCCCATCTCTCTAAGTGGTTGTATGCCAAAGATCATCTCCAAAGTGCTTGCTAACAGGCTACGCAGAGTTATGGCAATGTTGATTAGCAACTCACAAACTGCTTTCATCCAAGGAAGAAAACTCATTGACAGCATAATGGTGGCCAATGAGATAATTGATGAGGTCAATAAACTTAAGAGGAGAGCCATTATCTTCAAGGTCAACTTTGAGAAGGCCTTTGACACAATTAATTGGGAGTATTTGCTGCAGATCTTAAAAATTATGAACTTTCCCAACTGTTGGCAGTGGTGGATCCGGGGATTATTAGAGTCTGCCTCCACATTAGTTCTTGTCAATGGAAGCCCCACACAAGAGTTATATCCCTCATGTGGAATCAGGCAGAGTGATCCACTTTCTCCCTTTCTTTTTCTACTAGCTGCTGAAGGATTGTCTGCCATGATCAGCAGAGCAATCGGTTTGGAAATCTTCACTGGGCTGAGTATTGGCAGAGGTGGTTTTCATGCTTCTCATCTTCAGTATGCTGATGATACAATCTTATTTGGACAAGTGGAGTGGAAGTCAGTTATGGCCTTCAAAGCAATTCTCCTTAATTTTGAATTAGTCTCCGGATTGAGAATAAATTTTGGCAAAAGCAAACTCATTGGTATCAATGTACCTAACTCTACCTTGGAGGACATGGCAGTGTATTTGAATTGCCAAACAGGTTCATTTCCTTTTAGTTATCTTGGACTTCCAGTTGGAGCTAGTATGAGGAAGCAGAACACATGGAAGCCAATTATTGACAAGTATTCAAAGGCACTTTTAAGGTGGGATCATAAGTTTCTGTCATCCGATGGAAAACTCACTCTTCTAAACGTTGTTCTTGCTGCCCTTCCTGCCCATTATTTTTCCTTCTATAGAGCCCCTAAAATCATCACTAAACACCTGACTAAAATTCAAAGGAATGTTTTTTGGGACAGTACTCCTGAAAAGAAAATAATGTGTATAGTTGCATGGAAAAAAATCTCCACTGCAGTTTCTGATGGGGGCTTAGGGGCTAGATGTCTTTCCTCTTTCAATTCCTCACTTTTGGGTAAATGGGGAATGGTAATCCTGAATGATGAGCCCACTCCTGTAACTGAAATATTGAAAGCAAAGTATGGTGGATCTACTTTGTCCATTGCAGGATTCAGAGTACTCCTCTCATCTGTGAATCCAAATCTGGTAGGTAGGCCTAGGGGTAGGCATTATGTCTCTGATTGGCTGTCTAGTATCCAAAATACTCTAAACAATACATGGTTCACTGACAATGTCTGCTTGCAATTGGGTGATGGAAATTGCATCAGATTATGGATAGATAAGTGGAACAATAATGAGTCTCTTGCTGAAGCCTACCCAAGATTGTATTATAATGAATTATGCAGAGATATTACAGTGGCTAAAGCAGGGGAATGGAGTAATGGCGTGTGGATCTAGAATTGGAGATGGAGAAGGAAAATAAGAGTTTCAGAGCAATATGATACGAGCGGGTTATTAGGACTTTTACAGGATATTTCACCTAAAGTTTCTAACCCGGACAGATACATCTTCAGGCTCAATTAGCATGGGGCCTATACTGTAAAGGAAGCATACAAATCTATCAATTCTAGTATGCAAATTTTATTTCTAGCTGCACATTTAGCACAAACCAAACTGATCTGGAACAGCTATGCCCCTAAAAAAGTATGTATTTTCACTTGGAAGTTAATCCAAAAAGCAGTGCCAACTAAGGACACACTAAGGGGAGATGAGTAATTCCTCCAAGCCAGGAAATTGTCTGTCCAATCTTCCGTGAATAAGATGAGACTGATGATCATTTATTCAATAACTGTTCCACTGTAATTTATCTCCGCTAGAAAATTGCAGCTTGGCTATCACTGAATCCATTATCTTCATCATCTGGTGGAGTATTAACTCTTAGCTTGCAGGAACACGCTGATTCTGTTTTCCAGGAGTTAATGCTCATGTGTGGAACACTATACGGATGTCACTGATGTGGGCTATTTGGAAGGCAAGAAACATGGCTCATTTTTCCTCTGGTATGCATAACAATTTTATGCTTTTACATTCTATACAGAGGAGTTTCTGGTTATGGGTGAAGGCCAACAGAAATGCTACATTTCCTTATAGTTTCAATGATTGGTTACTACATCCCCTGGTTTGCTTAAATTTTCACTGATGTAACTCTTCCTTCAAGTGGTAGAATGAGAAAAGTGATACTGAGCAGCTACCCTTGTTTTAACTAAGCAAGTGAAGTGATTGTTCACTAGATTAACATATTGAAGTCTGCAATTCCTGTGACATGTTGTGCATTCTTACTGTTTTTTTTTATCTTCCATGAGGTACAGGGTAGGGATTGCTGGAAGAGATCCTCAGCATCTTCAAACATCGACAGCAGGGAGTCACTCTTTCCTTGCCCCTGAAAAATAGATCTTGAACACCTAACTACACTGTATTTCAATTTGGTACATGTTAGGTACTTTTAAGAGAATATATCCATGTGCGCCTAGGAGAAAGAGGTCTCTAAATGTTGACACATGTGCTTCCTCAGTGGTTAGAGTCTCACTATTAAGGGTTCCCTACCCCTTAAAGCTGGATATCATGTCCTGGATTTATCAGCATTGTCATGGACTGGAGAAAGCAATCACTATGCAGGCTACCAGATTATGATATGCACTCAAGTATGCCAGGTTTCATCCTACATTATTTATATGGAGGACACAGGAGTAGCTTCCATTTGGCATAGAGTGTACCAATTGGCTATCAAGCACATACAGTAGATTTGGCTGCAAGCTTTTCTCCAGCAGAATGCAATAATACAAAGAATTTGGTACTTCATGAGAATAAGAAAGTATCAATTGTCCACATCCAAGTGGGATGACCGAAGGGACCTCTGTTTCAATGAATATGCTATGTGAAAGGCAGTGCATCAAAGATAATAATCAGAGGCCTTTCAGTGAACTCCATGCAAAGGCGGATATGCACTGACCTAGCAACAACATACAGTTTGAGTTCGTGGTTGTGTAGGAGAAAGAGGTTGGTTGTTACCTTGTAAGTGAAGTGTACTACCTTTACCCGACTGGCTATATCCTCTATACATTACAGGGATAGTTCACCAAATAGGAAGAAGCTATGTACCGATATTCCTATATAAAAAGGGTATCGGTATGTTGATAGTCATGATAATCTATTTGGTGAAGAGCGGATGATGGCGATGAACTGAATGCGGAGATGCTTGTGCATTCATGACGTTTAGGGAGCCATGTATCTGATCACCCTTAGCTATACTAGAGGATATGATGGAAGGGTAGGTTATACAGTTCATGATCTAGGTTCCAATCACTGATTTCATCCCTACAGATTCATTGCTCATAGGAGTTCTAGTCTTCGGATTGTACTTTTTTTAGTTTTTTTGTATCCTTGTAAATATTTTTCATATATATAAAATTTGGCTTAACAAAAAAATGCATTCTTATACGCCAACACTGAGAGAAGCATAACGTAGGTGGAATTCCACCTAGTTACAGTGTCAAACTGCACTAACCCCCACTTTTCTATCCCATTGACATCCACTAATCTCTTGAAGGATTCAGCTCTCTTGGGGGACTATCTCACATACGTGACAAGTGATCTAACTGTTAGTTTAGTGTGACCTAGAGCATTGTGCTCTTGTTAGTTTCATGTATACTGGATGATGAAAATTATTTTGTTCCTTGAGTTTTGTATATGTATATTATGGATCATTTGGG